>JBBPQV010000089.1:0-44544 GCA_038092675.1 Boletus rufocinnamomeus
GAGGCAGTTGCAGTACACTGTAAAACAATACATTAATAAAAACTTAATTTCCTCCTTCCTGACGCAGGACGTACGTCGGTCAATGCAGTAGTAGAATGTGATGTAGATCGACGCTTGTGGCCACACAGAGATCTATTACATGATTGGCGACGAACAATTGCACGAGGCATGGGACAGCACTTACAGATACCAGTGAAGCGAGAGCACAGAGGCTGTCGTACTGTCAGCAATTCGCCCTTGATGAGATCACGAAACTAACCTGGTCAAAAGCCCGGAGTTGATGGTGAACACGATCTAGACCTCACTCGTCTTCGCCGAAAGTAACTCAATTGATATGGACACTCACCAACTTGCTGATCAATGTGTCGGATCTGACAAGAGGATATTCAGAATACACAGCGAGTAAATGTGTGGAAATATTCACCGCCGGAAGCCAGTTCGCGACGCCTGCAGCAGATAACAGAGGAACCCGGCGATGATGAGGTCCCCTGCTGCGGCAAGCGCATTGACCGTCATCGAGAGACCCTGAACGCGCCGTCAGAGGATTGTTCATAGGACTGGATTTACTTCATTTACCCCCAGGCTATCGTGCAGCTTCGCAAATGTGGGGAGACCAGTACTACGCGTGCGTAAGTGAAACGCCGATGAGAAGCCAATATGAAACAGAAACATACGCCTTGATCACGTAGACTACGCGGCGTATCTGGTGTCAATGACGTTTACAAACAAACCTATCTATAACGTACTGATAGATGCAACTGCAGATGGGATGCTCTTAGCGAGGGGAGAGCGACTCGGAGCTCGGGAGCATATAACTCACGGAATTCACCAATAACAAATATCATCTAGGAACAAAATGACTAAGAAACCAAGTTGCATGTCCCGAACGACACATGACTTACTACTGAGCCACCGGTAAGCCAGTTCCTATTGCTCACTGCGAGACTCAATGACGGGACTCGATCAGCGAAGGGCAGAAACGTACGCTTGTAGACGCGCATTGCCAGGAAGCATTGAGCAAGGAATGTAGTTAATGCCTAGTTGTATGGTGAACTAGGGAGGAGTAACGAAAGCGAACGAGTCATACATTGAAGATGATCTGGGCCTGGGTTACGTAAAAGGTCAGTGATGGTCGATGAAGGAAAACCATTACCTACGATCTGACTCCTGGTGGGGAATAAGCACAATAATTTTGTGAACGGGAACCCACTCACCAGACAACTTCCCCGAGCTGTGCCCACATCCCAAAGTTGGTGATGACATATGTGTAGACTAGGGTTGGATGAATACATATATAGTAGTAAGGGATGATTGTACTTGCGCGCATGCGTAGTCAATGCCTGGTTGCAAGTCTCTGAGATAAGAACGGCAGCGACCTGGAATGCAAAATTGGGACGGGACGGAGAGAATTTGGATTAACTGACGAGGAGCCTGATGTACCACGGGTCCGAAGAATAGTGAGTGTAATAGTACCAGGCCTGAATGCATGCGACTGTTTTTTTTTCTAGTTTGATCATGATGGAGTGGAATAAAAATATATTGACACACACATCCATATAGACTACGGGAGGGTTCATGAGAATGGTTGGTAAATCGATAATATCATATACTCACATCGCTGCGACGATGACCCCAATGAAGAGAGCACCCAAACTAGAATGGATAATCAAATGACTGGACGTAGGACAGGGGGGAAGGGACATACGAATTATCGAGGGCCCCCATTGGTAGAGGGAAAATAATGGAATGGATGGGGAAAGAGCAATGGAGTGGGACGAGGGCATACCTGAAGGCTATTTGAGGGACATCGCTGAGCAGTAGGCACTGATCGGGAAGGAATTGTGGTTGAATTCGGACCTACCTCCCGCCCTTAGGCCTGTCATACATCGTATGCAAACTCTACTATTAGTCGGATCCACTGCCTTCGCTAAGGATTGGCATTTGTTTCAAGTTTGACTGCGCAAGCCTCAAGTGTGAGTTAAGGTCGCAGTTGATCACGTGAGAGCCCTCGTCAGATACAATGGCTCTGCCATCCGAACTTGCGCATCTAACGTAGTCTTCCTGTCAGTGAGCCGAGCCATTAAATTTGTTGTACAGTATGCATCACGTACTAGAGCAACCATGCGCCACCGCGTGCGCTGCGCGTACAGCTCTCTGGCTGTGTAGCGCAACAGTAAATTCTTGCACACTGTATCGTTACAGGAGTTGAGAAGTTGATCGATTGATCAACCATTGGGATGGGCTTTGATTTCCTTTTTTGTTACCCTCCGCACTCCGACACATGATCGCTCCGCGCTATCATAGCATAACGCATGCTTTGGGGTGTGTCCCGAGAGGTACGCACTATGTTGGAGTCGACTGTAGTCTGATTGACGAAGTTCCTACTAGCCATACCCACCTGTGGCCCCTCTGACTCGCTCGTGCGCCCGACTTGGCCGAGGCAGGTCGTGCCTGTTGAATGGCGGTTGCTGCAAATTTTGGGGAGTTCTGCTTCGTTGCCCCCTTTCTGACATGCCCCGCCATCTCGTATTAGGGGGAAGTCGCTGACATTTCAATCGTTTCACTACCCCCAGTGTAGCGCCCCTGAGGCTACGCACCGCCTGCCCCCCTCCTTGTACATACCTCCCCGCTCCGGTTTCCAACAATGACCGACCTCCGAGTCGGACTGCGGCTTTCCCCGTTCTCCTCAATATACTAGTTGATATCCACAGCGCTATTCTACCGTGCATTTGGTGATACTTCTGCGATTACCCTGAACCAACGCCTTTCAAATTAGTCTACATTCTCGATTAACGACCGAAATGTAAAACTAAACTGGATACAAATTACCAATGTCTAGTCTCGAGCAGCACAACTTCAAGTTTTCTTCGCCTTCATTGGCGAGGTGAGAATTCGAGCCTCGTCCTCGAGGCATACATATTATGATCTATTTCAAGTTGACCTTGGATTCCATACCGCGTTGTAACTACAACATCACCTCATCGGTCGCTTGCTTTGTTCGTGGGGTTCTGACTGGGCTGGCAGACCAGCCTTTGACGTTCACGAGTAATTGGCTTCAGGAACTCCGGGACTGTCAGATACAACACTAAGCTATTGACTTGCAAATTTGTGCGCCAATAAGCGTGAACCTTTGTTGACACTATTTGTCATTTTAGACCCACAGTTCTGTCCCAAAAGGGTCTGCAGCCAATAGGATAACTCATCTCGAGAAACTTACAAGCTTGTCAGAGGCACTTTGAAACAGGATGTCAGTACTGTCGCAGTGAAACTTGAGTTGTCTGATGGCGAAGGCAGGTTCGCTAACGCAGATTGGCACTTGCAAACCCCCGCCGAGTCAGCAGAAGTCACCTAGGACAACTTGTGATAAACGAATTTCCGAGTGACACGTCAACGACGACAGGAGGTATCCATGTGATTTCGTGAGTCCTGAACAGAGCTTTGCTTGAACGGATTGACGACGGTAGGGCCGTAGTTGACATGATCTGTCAAAATACAGATGAGACCGTCGTAGATACCGAGGGAGTTCCCCGATTTGCCATGCTGGATATTTCTCTTGTGGTGTGTAGCCAATGTAGCCAACACGCTTGTTCCAACACATGATGGTCATACTCTCAAAGTACCGGTCGGGAAGTGAATCATTGGTGATCGCACGGAAGCCGTCGTATTGCGCGGTGGGATCCGTCGTATTCGCCGTGATAGGCTGGTGCGGGCGGGCTGACAGAACCTGAAACACCACTGTAATGAGCGCTGACAAGCCAAAACGATGCTCAGTAGATGAGGAAATGAAGTAAATGAGGTACCTGAGCCGGGAACAAGCCGGGAGCATCTGCACCACCATACTGCAAAAACGTCTTGGTAGGGATAACATTGAGAACTCTCAGATCTGGTGGGTCGCCGCAACTTGCGTGAGGTCAAACACCTCACTGCGAATGGTGGTGTAGATGTTGTTTGGAGAGTTCGTACAGGAATGTGATGCAAACTTCGATGTATTGCAGAAATGCTTCAAGTTGGTCGGACAGATAAAAAACCTAAGAATTGCGATAACGAAAACTACACAACCACGGATGAGCCAAATGATGATGTTGAGCTCGAGCTTCTTCCTCCAGCCTTGACGAGCGTCCTCACGCTTCATTCGGCCGAACTAATTGAGGAAAATAATGGACGACATCCACAGGTGGGAGTTGGTCTCTTCCCGAGTGGATGTCAATCGACTCCGGCACCCGGATGTGGAAATCGTCAGAACGGAACGATTTGCGGTCCTCGTATTCGTCATATTATCGTAGATATCTCCACGTTGCAATAGTTCAATGGAGCGTTGGCCGCAAGTGGGGGGAAGACGGCTGGTTGGATGGGGCCAAGTTGCTGTCCGGACTCGGGGGGGCCTCCGGGATGCGTAGGCAACATCGACGGCCATGAAGCTGGGGTACAGTGGCTTTGGAAGTACGCCGAGTTGCAGCGACGGTAGACAACGGTTGATGGTTACCCGTAAACGGGCAATCCACCTATTGATGTACGGGTCCGGATCCCGAGGTTGCGCGAACTAGATTAATCAATTATCACGAACGAGCAGTGCCGGCCAGAATCGAGAACGCTTAAAATCCCAGCTAATTCTCTCAACGCTTTCGGTCTCGTTGCATAGCTACCACCGCCATTGGATTCTGTCGTGCACGCTCTGTGGACAAGGGCTAACGTAGTCTTCCTTTCATAAGCTGCGCGGGCCCCGCCCCGCGTGTGCCGAGCCACTAAATGCGTGTATGCATCACGTAGAGTAACCATGCGCCGCCACGTGCGCTGCGATGCAGCACTCTCTGGCTGTGTGGTAAATTCTTGTACACTATATCGCTACAGGAGTTAGAGAGGTCGATCATCCATTGGGATAGGCTTCCGCTTCGCTGGTTTTCTTTTTTTAGTGGGACCCTTGATTTCCACCGTATCCGCACGTGTCGCACGAACCATACCTGTAAGGTTTAGTCGGATTACACGGTCAGTCCAATTGAAAGTCCGATACGTCTTAGTACTATTAGTAGGAAACCTACGAGTCAGTCGGACTGTCACCGCCGCAGATTTAGTCGAATTGCCACCGGTGCAGGTTCGGTCGGACTGCCACCGGCGCAGGGTTAGCCGGACTGCTAGACGCTACTCAGACACGTGGCTCGGCGCTTAATATATTAGATGTAGTGTAATTCACGAGGATGCGTCACAAAGTTCCTACCACACACCTACTTGTGGCCTCAGGTCATGCCTGGTGGATGGCGGTTACAAAGGGGGAGTCCTCCTTCGTTCCCTCCTTTCTGACGCGCTCCCGCCATCTCACAGGTAGTCCTTTTAGTCACCTACCCTCCTGCCCTGTTTGTTTCAGAGGGTTCCCTCGTGTTATTTCGTCTTACCTTTCTTACGTAGCACTTGTTTCACGCAATTTTTCGCGATGTAATTTAATCCGAGCTCTAAACCCCAAAGAACTCGAATCTGCTCGCTACACCCTCAGGCTGTTCCGAGTGTCTGACGTCGATTAACTGTCCGAGAATCAGGTAGGAAGTCACCGACAAGTTTCAACCGATTTACTACCCACAGTATCACGCCTCTGAGGCTACGCACCGCCTGCCCACCACCTTGCACATACTTCTCTGCTCCGGTTTCCAACAATGACCGACCTCCGAGTCGGACTGCTTTCCTCGTTTTCCTCGATATACTTGATATCCACAGTGCTATGATAATTCTACCCGTGCATTCGGTGATATGCACTTCTGTAATTGCCCTTAATCCATGTCTTTCAAATTAGCCTACATTCCCGCTTAACGACCAAAACTTGACACAATTACCAATGTATAGTCCCGAGTAGCGCAAGTTACTTCAAAGTTTTCTTTGCCTTCATTGACGACCTAAGAATTCGAGTTTCGACCTCGAGGCATATATTTTATGATCTATTTCGAGTTGGCCTTGCCTTCCATAATACCGCTAATGTTACCGCATTGTAACTACATTGGTCATTTACTTCGTTCGTGGGGCTATGACAGGGCTGGCAGATCAGCCCTTGACGTTCACGAGTAATTGGTTTCAGGAACTCTGGGGCCGTCAATCTGATACAACCTATTGATTTGCAAATCTATGTCCGAATAAGCGTGAACTGTTGTTGACATTATTCGTCATTTTGGACCCACAGTTCTGCCAGTGTCCAAAAGGGTCTGCAGCCAATACTAGGGTAACTTATCTCGAGAGATTTACAAGCTTATCAGGGTCACTTTGACACGGGATGTCAGAACTGTCACAGTGAAACTTGAGTTGACTGATGCGAAGGCAGGTTCGCTAACGCAAAGAACTGGCACATACTCCAAAGTTATTAATTGCAATTCAGACAGCTCCTGTCAGATCGGGGGACTTGTCGATCAATCGCTTGTACCACAAACCTTCTATACCACGCACCCCGAAAGATCTCTCAAATACCCTCTCCATCCATTATGACCTCCCCAGCTCTTGCTCCCTCCCCAGCCTCCCCACTCGTTCTACAGTCTCTCCACCGATGGCAGTCTTAGATAATACGTATGTCCCTTCCCCCATCCATCCGTCCAGTTATTTGACCATCTATCCCAGTCTCGGCGCCCAATTAATCGCGGTCATCGTCGCAGGGATGTGAGTATATGACATATTGTGGATCCACCAATCGTACTCATAATCCCTCCCATAGTCTATATGGATGTGTGTGCCAGTACATCTCCATTCAAGTTTCACCCTATTAAACTAGCAGAAACTAGTCACTTGCGTTCAGACCTGGTACTACTTTACCCAGTATCCCAAGGACGCGTGGTACCTCAAGCTCCTCGTCAGTTTACACCAATTATCTCGCTTCTGTCCTAACCTTGCGTTGCAGGTCACTACCGTTCTTGTCTTAGACAGTTGCCACCAGGCACTGATTACGCACATGAGCAAGTACAATCATCCCTCACCGGTATATATGTATTCATCCATCCTTAGTCTACACATATCTTGTCACCTACTTCGGGGACTGGGCAGAGCTCGATAACGTTGTCTGGTGAGTGGGTTCCCGTTCACAAAAATACTGTGCTCATTCCCCACCAGGAGTCTGGTCGTAGGTAATGGTTTTCCTTCACTGACTGTCACTGACCTGTCACATAACCAAGGTCGAAGTCTTCTTCAATGTATGTGACTCGTTCGCCTTCACCACTCCTCCCTAGCTCACCACACATACCAGGGATTCACTACACTCTTTGTTCAATGCTTCCTAGCAGTGCGCGTCTTTAAACGTACGTTTCTACCCTTCGCTAGTTGAGTCCTGTCATTGAGTCTCCTCGAAGTGAGCAATAAGAACTGGATTGCCACTGGCATAGTAGTAAGTCATAAGTCGTTCGGGACACGCAATTTGATTTCTTAGTCGGTTTGTTCCTAGATGATGTTTGTTATTGCTGAATTCCGTGAGTTACATGCTCCCGAGCTCACTCTCCCTATCCTAAGAGCATTCTATCTGCAGTTTCAGCTTTCAGTGGGTAACAGATTATTTTTTCCATAAACATCATTGACACCAGTGACCCCTCACAGTCTTCAGCGTCCAGGCGTATGTTTCTGCTTCATATTTGCTTCTCAGCAGCATTTCGCTCATGCACGCTTAGTTTGCTGCCTCTCACCACATTTGAGAACTTTGCTAAACTGAACGTAAATGAAGTATACCCGGTCCTATGAACAGTCCTCTGACGACGCGTTCAGGCTCTTTCGATGACGATCAATGCACTCTCCGCGGTAGGAGATCTCATCATTGCCGGGTTCCTCTGTTATCTGCTGCAGGCTTCGCGAACTGGCTTCCAAAAGTAAATATTTCCACGCATTTGCTCACTGTGTATTCTGAATATCCTCTTATCAGATCCGACACAGTGATCAGCAAGTTGGTGAGTGTCCCTATCAATTGAGTCGCTATCTGCGAAAGACGAGTGTCTTCTAGATTGTGTTCAGCGTCAACACCGGTCTCTTGACCAGGTTAGTTTCGTGATCTGATCGAGGCGCATATTGCTGACAGTACGACAGTTTCTGTGCTCTCGCTTCATTGATATCTGTAAGTGTTGTAGTGTCCCTCGTGCAATTGCTTGTCGCCGACCATGTAATAGATCTCTGTGTGGCCACAGGCGAAGATCTACATCGGATTTTACTACTGCATTGGCCGACGTACGTCCAGTGTCAGGAGCAAGAAAAAATTTATGAATGTATTGCTTCGCAGTGTACTGCAATTCCCTCCTTGCCACCCTGAACGCGCGCAGGCGTTTGAGGGGCGGGTCTCAAGAGGATGACACCTCGCTTTCCCTTCATAATCACGGTACACAACAAAAGACGAACCATTCTATGATTGGAACATCATCAAGGGTAAATTTCTTGAGAGATGACGTACAACATGGCCTCATTACTCGTCAGCGCATGCCAAACAACATTTCCATCAAAATCGACACTACGCAAGAGTACATCCAGGACGAGGTGAGCAGTGTGTGTAAGGGCACACTTTTTGCTCAACTGACGCGGCGGCTCGCAGTTCTCTTCTTCGAATGGCGACCTGAAGGACCCCGAGGTTGTTTGAACTAGATTATATGATACAAAGGGACATGAGGGTCCGGACGTCTGAAATGTGCCTATGAAGCTGTTCACTCGATGTTTACCGGGTGACAGTCACTCGATCATACCCAGGCCAAAGTATTATCGAATCTGTTTTTATTCGCTCATTTGCAAACTCCCGCCGAGTCAGCAGAAGTCACCTAGGACAACTTGTGATGAATGAATCTCCGAAACACGTCAAAGACGGCAGGAGGTACCCATGTGACCGAGAAGGACCCGGATGAGGTGGCACGGTCATTGCAACGAACGGCGCCGTTGTGCTGCTGCGATTCACCCGAAATCGCGCTGAAACTGCTGGCTGAGGAGGAGAGTCGTGTCAGAACGAGGGCCAGGATAACGGGACAATGGCGAAATCATCTGGACTGCACGCACCATGCCGTCACCAAGCGCCCAAGGAAGCCGTGAATCTACCAGATTGATGTGACACGCTCAAAACGAAGCCCAGAAATATCTGTCGAATACATGCGGGCAATGAATGTCTTACAGTTGAAATGCTCATAACGCATAGAAATTTTTCATAATGCATATACCGAAATGTAATTGTTTTAGCCGAGAGTGTACCAAATGCTAATATGCATTATGAGAATTTTCTATGCATTATGAGCATTTCAACTGTACCTACATCATATGGTCGCGTCAAGGTTGTATCAGACGAACGTGCCATCCAAGAACGGTGGGGAGTGTCCCAGAGACGTAAAATGCACGCATAACGGTGCAGGAGTCGATCGAGGGCGACCGTGCGGTGAAGCGATAGTTGCAGACTGCGATACCGTGACATTGATTGCCTTTTCTTCTTTTTCACCGCAGTAGATAGTCTGGCGACCGCAGTAGACTCGGGAGTAATAGCAGTAGTGTAGCCATCATGCTTACTAATCATACACAGTACGCCGCTATCTCATAACACATCTATGAGTGTTGGCCACCTTCTGTCATCACGTATTATGCCATGCATCAGGTTGGTGGTGCGGGGCCCGGAGGATGAGTTTATCCCAACATCTTGCTATACATTACGAGATAATGTACTTTGACCTTTCGGAGTAAATGTAGGAGCATGAGCGCTTGAGCCCTGGACAGCATGGTCATGGAATAGACTCAAGTTTTCCTTGCCCTCATTGATCAAACTCTGAGTTCAGACTGTTCAGCAACCGGATAAATTATTAACACTAGTTGGAGGCATTACTGGGTGCCTCAACATAGAATATGGTGTAACGCCTCTGTGGAAAGGTTCCGCCAAAATATTAACTAAATTAAATAATTAATTGCAACTACTCATCTTGGTTCCGAAGAGCTCTGGGGGTGGGGGAGACACAGACATGTATATACTTGGACGACGTGTGTATACATGTGCAATCTGACGAGCGGTGTGGAGTGGTGAGAGGAGGATGGGCGAGCGCGGAACGGTTTCCGACACCGGGCGGACGATGCCAATCTTGTGGGTAGAGTGAACTGCGAGGGTGGGTGGCCACGCCTCGCTGCGAGTGATTTGCTTTGACAGGACCCCCGGCGGGTGCGGGGAATGGCGAGGCGCCTCGATTGGGGGATCAAGGCTGGGGAGCGGGGTGTGGGTGAAACGAGCGACGACGAGCTCGCGAGCTCGGATGAGGACAGGAAGGGTGTGTTAGAGAAGTGCTGCCCCATCGCTTAGCGTCGCCCATCCGAAGAGTCGGCACCGTGTGGGGTTACGGTATCCTTTGTTGGTCGTGAGGTGCTGGTCACCCCGGCTGATCCCCAGACGTAAAGGGTACAAACTCCGATCATGACCGTATACTACGCGCTATAGGGGGACTGACAAAACCCGCGGCATTCCCAGGTCGGTCCGCCATATGCAGATATAACATCCCAATCCATGCCCGGTTCGCTTCCCATCCTTCCTCTCCATCCTTATCCCTGTATATCCGTCACTCCTGCCACTCCTTGACTTAGGCTCTATCACTCACATCTGTCCTAACCTTCTCCCCTCGCCAAACAATGTTAACTAGCATCACATGGCTGGACCTGTGTCTTGCAGGTGTTGGCCTCTACCTCGTCAAACAGGTTTTGGCCAAGAAGCCACTTGCCCCCTTTCCTCCCGGCCCCAAGCGTCTCCCTCTCATCGGCAACATCGCTGACATGCCCTCCGTCAAGCCCTGGATCACCTTCACCCAGTGGGGCCAGAAATATGGCACGTGTCCCCTCTTCTCTCTTACCCAATCCCTTACCTTCTTTCCTAGGCGACATCTCCCATGTAGAGGTTCTGGGTCAACACATAGTCGTCCTGAACAGTGCCAATGTCGCGATCGAGATGCTCGACAAAAAGAGTTCTTCCTACTCCGATCGTCCCGTCCTCCCTATGGGTGGCGAACTTGTCGGTTGGAAGAACACGCTAGTTCTCCTTCCCTATGGCGACCGTTTCCGTGAATATCGTAAAAACTTTGCTCGTGTGATTGGCAGTCGTGCGGCGATGGAGACCTACCATCCCATCGAGGAAATGGAGACCCATCACTTCCTGCAGCGTGTGCTCGCCAAGCCCGCCGAGCTGTCACAACATGTCCGCCATACTGCCGGTGCAATCATCTTGCGCATCTCCCATGGCTACCAAGTCAAGGAGCAACAGGACCCCTTTATTGACCTTGCCGATAAGGCTGTCGACCAATTCTCGATGTCTACAGCCACTGGGGCTTTTATGGTCGACGTTATGCCAGCTTGTAAGTTCATCACTTCTGAACAAAGGACATACCTTATTCCCTTGTCAGTGGCTCACGTTCCTGATTGGTTCCCCGGCACGGATTTCAAGATCAAGGCAAAAGAATGGCGTGTAACCCTCGAGGAAATGGTTCAGCAACCATACCAATTCGTCAAGGATCAGATGGTAGGCTCAATCGCCATTCTCCGATTGTAAACGAAATGACTTGTTTTAGGCGGCGGGTATTGCGCCCCAGTCCTTCGTTTCCAACTTGCTTGAAGACAGGACACTGTCTGCAGAGGAAGATCACGTCGTTAAATGGTCTGCCGCTTCCTTGTATTCCGGTGCGTCGGGACGCCCTTTTGGGATGAGAGCCTACTGAATCAGTATGTAGGCGGTGCTGACACTGTAGGTGATAAGAATTTCGTGATACATGGTGCTCACTCCGGGCGTCGCTAGACCGTTTCGGCTATCTACTCTCTGTTCTTGGCTTTGACGCTCTTCCCTGAGGTCCAGAAGAAGGCACAAGCAGAGATTGATGCTGTCATTGGCTCGGATCGTCTTCCGAACTTTGCTGACCGTGATTCCCTCCCTTATATCGAGGCTCTCGCTAAAGAAGTTCTTCGTTGGAACGTCGTCGTTCCTCTTGGTTCGTGCCTTCGGTACTTGTGTGTCCATAATTCGCTGATGCCCGAATAGCCGTGCCTCATCGCGTGACGGAAGATGATGTCCATGATGGATACTATATCCCTAAGGGGACTCTGATTATGCCAAATGTTTGGTTCGTACTCCCAGTCCTACTCGTCATCTTTTACCGATGCGCCTTCGATAGGTTCATGCTGCACGACCCCCGGACATACTCTGAACCCAACGAGTTCAGGCCTGAGCGCTTCCTCGCCCGGGATGGAAAAGAGCCTGAAGTTGACCCCCGTACCATCTGCTTCGGTTTTGGGAGACGGTATGTTTCCGTTGTTGACAATTACTGGTTATTTGGATGACTTAGCCTCTCGAATAGTATTTGCCCAGGTCAATAGGCGCATAGACACCACGTCTGTTCCGAATGCTGACTGTTTTTTTTACTGGTAAACAGGCTTACACCTCGCCGATGCATCTATATGGATTTCAGTCGCAATGTCGCTGGCAGTCTTCGACGTGTCAAAGATTGTTGAGAATGGTGTTGAGGTCACGCCAGAGGTCGATCCATCGTCGGGTACCATCAGGTGAGGGATTGTTGGCTGTCCACGGTATCGGTTGGAGAGCTGATGAGGATCCAGTCACCCCAAGCCCTTCAAGTGCTCCATCAAGCCCCGCTCAGCAAAGGCGCTGGAGTTGATCCAACAAGACCCTGTGCAGTGATCTGCGGAAGTATATTTCGATCTAGTTGTTAACGCTGTCCACTCTGGCTCATGTGCATTTGTGGTGGGTGAGCGTTCTGTGGGGTGGCGCGTAATTATCGTACATAATTTTTTCTTGCTTGATGTGATCCGTACTGTAGCGCTTGCAATATGAAGAGCTCGTTGCACACATGAGTTGACACCTCGGCGGGATCGGACAAATTGCATCTCCCCGTTGACCACGGGATTGATCGATCTTCTCCGATTGATCCCCGATCATGCATGTCAGAGTAATTACCAAATAGTGGGAATCTTCGAAACGATCTCAACCGAGATCTCAACGCCCCCCGTGATTTTCCGATAGAGACCGATTCTCTTCCAGAATCCGCTCGACTGAAGCCCGGATCGTCTCGGCAAACGACGGGTCAGAGAGCAGCGGCGCCTCTGCGACGGCGCGTTCCAGGACGGGATACCTTGGGGCCAGTGCGCTTGAACGACGCTTTCATCCCTGAGACAAGCCTTGGCACTAACCTGTCTATCTCACCCATAAGCTCGCCGTAGATGGCATCGTGAGACTGGTTGACAAGGTTGGGATCCGCTCCCAGTCGCTGTCGTGCAATGTCACACACTCGGGACTGGAAACCTGCAATCCGTTCCTAGACAAAACGTGAAGACGGGCCCCGCAGTATTCTCAGGGGTGGAGCGTACGCTGCGCTGAAACTGCGTCAGGAGTTCTCGCCGCAAGCGGTCAAACTCCCCCGACTTTTTGAATCTGACTTTGATTCAGCTCCAGTTATGAGTCGGCGTAGTAAGATGTGGGGACTCGCTCGTCGATTAGTTGTTCTGGGCTGGACATATTCCCCGTCGTCGTCGTCATTGTTCTGAACAATGTGTGTGGCTGTGCCTGAGCGGAAAAGGCTACGCGTCACTACCAAAACCTTTATAGAGCGACGCGAGCGTGCTCACAATGGCTGACGCGTTTCCACCTCTCAAGAACGACCTCATCTTGCGTGCAGCACGCGGACAACATACAGAGCGTGCTCCAGTATGGGTCATGCGTCAGGCTGGCCGTTATCTGCCAGGTCATCACACTCTACTCCACGTCTGCAAAAACCAAATACTCACCTATTTTCTCTCTTTCAGAGTTCAGAGAAATTCGCAAGACATATGATTTCTTCCAGTTATGCCAGAATCCAGAGCTCGCAACACAGGTCACCTTGCAGCCCATCGATCGTTATCCAGACCTTATCGATGCTGCCATCATCTTTTCTGATATCCTCGTCATCCCACAAGCCATGGGCATGGAAGTACTCATGAACCCCGGCCCTGTCTTTACGAAACCGCTCGATGTCCCAGAGGACGTACAGGATCTCCAGACCGATCGTGTAAAAGAAAAGCTCCAGTATGTGTACGATGCCATCACCTTGACACGCAAACGTCTCGCTGGCCGCGTCCCTCTCATCGGCTTCTGCGGTGCTCCCTGGACGCTCATGTCTTACATGATCGAGGGAGGCGCGAGCAAGACGCTACAAAAATCGAAAACCTGGCTCTTCAAGTACCCCGCCGAGTCCAAAGCGCTGCTACAAGCCATCACGACGGCATGCATAGACTTTTTGGTTGGCCAGGTGGAAGCTGGCGCACAGGTACATCCCCTCCTCTCTTCTCCCCTTTTGTACCTTGCCCCTAAAATAAAAATAAACATGGCGGCGAAACCCGTGCTAGCTTCTCCAAGTGTTTGATTCCAACGGCGGCGACCTGTCCCAACATGACTTCAAACAGTTTTCGTTGCCGTACGTTGCACAGATAGCAGACGGGGTGCGGGAACAACTGTTGGAGCGTGACCTCCCAGCCGTACCCATGATCCTTTTTGCCAAGGGCGCTTCACCAGCACTCGCCGCCACGGCGAAATACGACGCTATCGGTTTAGAGTGGACGGTCGATCCCAGAGACGATTCGATCCCACAGGACGTGGCCTTGCAGGGAAACCTAGACCCCGTCGTGCTGTATGGTGGGCAGGACGCCATCGAGCGAGAGGTAAAAAGGATGTGCGCAGAGTTCCGTGCTGTACGCCCCACCACCGGTTGGATCGCAAATCTGGGTCACGGAATCACGCCTGGCGTTGACCCAGAAGATCTCAAGTGGTTTTTCGAGTGTGTACACAAATATTCCACAGTGGAGAAGAATCGTGGGTAAATAGCTGCAGCTACCTACTCAATTCATTTATGAGATCACAGAGCAAGTCATGCTCCATGATTCTATCATTGAATCTGTGATATACACAAATGACAAGGCATGAGGTGTGTATGGGACATGCTAAACCTTACAATGCCGGAAGAGTAGGAGATCATGATAAATACAGAATGGAACGATGACAAGAGCCAGATTAGGCGACCGATGAGCGACCAGAGTGTGTAACAGACCAAAGAAAGCAAGACGATCGCTATGCTACGACATCAGCAGCACTAAAGCTGCTCCTCCTCCGTCTTACAAGACGTGGGCCGGGTCGTTGAGTCGTTTTGGATGCGGGAACAACGACGGCTGATGCACCCGTCGTCATCCAAACATCAGAGGGAGGTTTCGACTTCGTTCCTGCAGCCATCTCCGCCAGGGTATTGGTTGCATTGTTCCGCTTTGCCAAAGTAGGTAGTCTCGACGGCGTCGGTGACGGTGGTGGTTGGGGCACTCTCCGCGACGAAGGTGCACCAACTCCCCTGGTTGCTGTACTTCGTGTGGTCGTCCCAGCCGCCAGTCTTGGTATCTTATTTGGAGGTTGCGCAGACGTCTTTGCCGCAGTTGTGGAAGGTGGTTTCCGTTGGTTAGTTGTAACCGCAGACCGCAGGACACGCGTAGGCCGTTGTTCTGACGCAGTTCCTCTTGCTCCTGTTTGTCGCGTGGCTGGCCTAACACGTTGCCGCGTAACGGGCGGCGCTGCACCAAGGGCAGGGAGTGTGTCGTCCGCCTCCTCCCCATTCTCATCATCAGAATCCACTGCGACCCGCTTCGCCATCGGCGTCTTCCTCGGTTGCCCTGGAGGAGCAATTGCGTGAGCTTTCGCTGCAGCGGTGGCCACGTGTCGACTGGGCGTCACAGGAGGCAAAGGTATGGAGGAAACACCATTGGCAGATGGCGTCACCCTCCCATCCTCTCTTATCTCTTCATCCTGTTCTGCAGGCGGGGTAACCGGTGTCACGACTGGCACCGCAGCCGTGGCAGCAACAACCTGCACTCGTCTCATTTCGTCAATCGCCGCCCACTTTGCCCATTCCAATTGCTTGAGGTACATGTATTGTTGCTGTGGACCCACTACGCTTCCAGGCCGAACGATACGCATAAAAGCAATCGCTTCGGCCGCAGTAAACCCATATTTCCAGATAAGATAGGCCCCGATCAAGGTGCCAGTTCGTCCTAGACCTGCTTTACACTGGTGGAGAATTGTTACTACGTACCCACCAGGCAATGACAAGGGGGTCGAGAGGGAGAAAATGGCGCACATGAACAGCAATTACTCCGCCACTTTCCACTATAGTATCTGACAGATCGATAAATGTCCGCACGATTTCGTCTGTTGGGTTCGTGCCGTCGTCGAAATAAAGCTCTTGATGGTTTATGCCGCGATCGAGAAACAATTGTTTATCGTACAACTCGGTATTTAAACGAACGACGAGCTTTACGCCACGTTTCTCGAAGTAATCAAGGCAATTGCAGAATGGCGTGGATAATTTGCGCTGAAGGGCGAGATTGATGGCAGGCAAACGAACGGGACTTGCTGTTCCGGGTCGAGCAGGAGAGGAAGGATCTGCAGCAGCTTGCTTTGCCTCTTTCTGGTTCTTGATCCAGGCGGAGTCCACGGGGGATGCGAATGCAATAAAGTTGGGCGTTATCCAATTCCAGTCCCCGTTCTCAACTTTCTCGTAGTATTCGTATTCCTCCACACTGAACTCGTTCATATCGCACAGACCGTTTTGCATAGCCTTCCACATACCCCACAGACAATCCTGGATGTTGAGACTGAAGTCGGAGGACCCACGTCCGGCGTCACGGAAGGGCATAAACTCGATCTCAGCTATCGGACGAAAGGCTTCCCACGGCGCGCGACGTTGGACGATCATCTGAAAAGAGTGTGAATGGGCGAGGTAAATTTAAGATTAAGTACGCACGACATAAAGGGATATCAAAAGAGCCGCATTCGCTTTCCGGCGCGGGTCATCGGAAGAGTACAAGACAAGGCGATGAGATTGGAGGTCCTTGTCCTATCATGAAGGAGTCAGCACGATATCCCTGCTGGTCTGGAAGTTGTACCCACCTCTAGTAGTTCGTGGATAAGAATGCAAGCCTTGTACACCATCGCAAGATTAAGTGGGCCCCAATCCTGGAAGAAGGAGAGATAGAGTAGCTGGTCATCGATCGTGAAGTAGTAGTAGGTGGCATCATCGTCGGGAGATGCGGATGGACCTGCTCTGGGTCTCGCGCGTACACGGGGGTTGCTGGTTGGGTCAGGGGATTGATTGTTGAGGATGTGTGGACCGGGGGGTGGATGGGGGAAAGTTGTAAAGTAGAGCCTGGTGAGAAGCTTGTTGAGTTGATGGGAGTAGACAGGGATACAGCAGGAAGGACGTGCCTGTCTCCGAAATGACACAACGGCTCGCACTTGGGCGCCATCGGTATGGACGTTCCTGGATAGTGAGGCAGGAGATGTAGGAAGCGCGGGACAGAGGAAAGGGGAAGGAAGGCGGAATGTGCGGCAGAGGGAGCGCGACAATAAAGAGGAGTGGCAACGTGCCTCGAGGTAGGCGTTTGGAAGCCGAGAAGACCTTGGAAAAGGAAAATTGTCCCGTGACCGTCGCGTTCTGTCAAAACACGTCAAAACATGTTCAAAACAGGTCGCACAAACCATAGCCTAGGGTTTCGATAGTCGACCCTTGCTCTACAGACGCGCTTCTGCTCGCGAAACAGCGGCCACGACGCGTCTGGGGGAGATCGCAGAAAAGATGTCTCCAACGAAATGAGGGGTACGGGGCAGGGTATGGGGTACAAGAACACGTGGCTGCATCGTAACGACAGCATGCCTTTCACGAGGCTGGTAATATTACCTGCCAGACAGGGAGGGTTCGTCGGCGAACCGCTGGAACGAGAGAAGATGCACGTCGTGTATGTGAGGGTCCGAGGGTCGGAGTGTGATCCGCGCGTGTCCGCCAGCACGGTGATTTTGGGGACTTGGTTAGGGTGTTGAAGCGATATTCAGGGGCTACAATCGCGTTGTTTGTCGTTGTTGGAGCACGCGTACACACCGCCCACTCCCAGCGCCAACGCTCATACCAAGCCAGCTGTAACATCCACCACTCTCTTGCGTGCACAGCCGGCCTGACAATGCCTGACAATCAAATTTTCAAGGTCTCGTTCGTTTTATCTCCTTGTTGTCCTCCTGCTCACAAGTCCCCAGGCAACCTACAGCGGGATACCCGTGTACGAAATGTTCGTCACATTCCCCACAGTGCTCGACACGTTCTCATCTCTTTGACACGTGTAGGATGTGTAAAGGTGTTGCAGTAATGCGGCGGCGCTCAGATTCATGGCTCAACGCGACGCAAATACTCAAAGTCGCCGGCTTTGACAAACCCCAGCGCACTCGAGTCCTCGAACGAGAGATTCAAAAGGGCGAACACGAGAAAGTTCAAGGTGGATATGGAAAATATCAGGGTGAGTTTCTTTTTCTTCGTTGATCTTCCCTCAAAATTGACCTCATCATCCCACAGGGACATGGATACCTCTCGACCGAGGACTCGCCCTCGCGAAGCAATACAATTGTGAAGCAGCCCTTCGTCCTATTATCGAGTTTCAGCCCGCGGCGAAAAGCCCACCCCTCGCTCCGAAACACCTCGTCTCCACGGCTTCCGTTGCAAAACCCGCCCGCCGCTCCGCGGCCACGGTCGCCGAGCCAGTTCCTGCACTCATTGCCACCCGTTCACGCCGTCAGGCTGATGCTGAAGAGGATTCGGAGCAGGAAGTATTTTCCGAACCCGGTTCAGAAGATGGTTCAATGACATCATCTCCTACACGAGGGTCATCTAGTTCACGCACCCCCTCCCCCATCGCTGATGCATACGATCAAATAGACGCGTCAGAGGATCGCAGGCACGGTGTACGACGCAAACCGCCACGACGTCACCCCAACGAGCGTCCCGGCGACGCTTCAGAAGATGAGATCGCCACACAGGCCAATGGAGCTGATGATCCGCGTACTTATAGTGATCAGATCCTCGAATACTTCGTTTCGGACACGAATCAAATTCCTCAAATTCTCATCTCGCCTCCCCCCGATTTCGACGCGAATATGGCCATCGACGATGACGGGCATACTGCACTGCATTGGGCTTCAGCAATGGGCCGGCTCCGTATCGTGAAGCTACTCCTCACAGCCGGGGCTGACATCTTCAAGGTAAACAAGGCGGGTCAGACTGCAATGATGCGCAGTGTCATGTTTGCAAACAATTACGATGTACGAAAATTCCCGGAGCTGTACGAGCTCCTCCACCGCTCCACTCTCAACATTGACAATTACAATCGGACTGTCTTCCACCACATCGTTGATGTCGCCATGTCCAAAGGCAAGACGCATGCAGCGCGTTACTACATGGAGACGGTGCTCAATCGCTTGGCTGACTATCCCAAGGAGCTGGCAGACGTGATCAATTTCCAGGATGAGGATGGCGAGACCGCACTGACAATGGCTGCTCGATGCCGAAGCAAGCGCCTCGTCAAACTCCTCATCGATCACGGGGCGGACCCCAAGCTCGTGAACCGTGATGGAAAGAGTACTGAGGATTATATTCTCGAGGATGAGCGTTTCCGGTCATCTCCAGGACCGATTTCTCGACTTTCAGCAATGTCTTTTCGTAACGCGCAGGCTGCGTATCCTTTGCCGCCTATTCCCCCTCCCATTCCCACGGGTGTTGAGCGCCTGCCACTGCACCACTCAATAGCCGGCCAGAAGGCGAGCACGAAATGCGTCAACGAAATTACAAACATGCTTGATAGTCTGGCTGCATCTTTCGATCGCGAGCTCCAGGACAAAGAACGGGACATGAATCAAGCCCACGCACTCTTGCAAAATATCCAACAGGAGATTCTCGAG
Source organism: Boletus rufocinnamomeus (assembly GCA_038092675.1). Taxonomy (NCBI): domain Eukaryota; kingdom Fungi; phylum Basidiomycota; class Agaricomycetes; order Boletales; family Boletaceae; genus Boletus; species Boletus rufocinnamomeus. The sequence goes on from JBBPQV010000089.1 coordinate 19,736, forward strand.
AGTCACCGAGCTGTCAACCAACTCAAGACACAAGCAGAGGGACTACAGCTGGCGAGAGGGTTGTTGTCGGAGTTAGAAAGCCAACTGCTAGACAAGATGGGGAGGAGATATCGATTGGGTTGGGAGAAGTGGATTAAGGACGAAGAGAACCGAGAAAAATCGATCAGGGATGCGGCGGACGGGGAGCTGAAGATCACGCCCACGACTGTTCCTTACCGGACGGACGATGACGCAGAGGGCGACGGGTCGACGGAAGCAGGGAAGGATAAAGACAAAAGCAAGGGGAAACGGAAAGCGCTGCCTCAGGAGGAGGACATCGCGGATCTTCTTGCCCTGTACGCTGATCCTCCGAATAACCAAGACGCAATGAGGGCGGCCTGCGAAATGGTAAGGGATGAACTAGGCCATCGTCGCAAACGGAGAAAGGGACTATTTGATCAGTTGATTGCGTTCCAGGCGGAGGCGGGAACTGGCGGACGGATGGCTGAGTACAGGAGGCTCATTGGCGCCGGGTGCGGAGGTGTGCCACCCCCAGAGGTGGATAATATCATTGGAATGTTGCTTGAGGTAGGTTATGTGTTCCAGCGTTACTGATGACTTTATTCATCCCAATTTCAGACACTCGAGTTGGAAGAGTCTAGTACGGCCCCGGGAGCATGGACTGGGACAAAGGCTGGGCCCGTGCCAGCAGGTTGATGTAGTACTCAGGATGAATGTATCGGGGGAGGGGGGGGGGTTTCTTGTTACTCCAGTGTACTCTTACGCGTGATACTAGTCCATGTTTTTCAATGAGGCGAAGTGACAGGGGTAAATGATTGGTCAGCAAAATTTTGGTTTCTGCAAGTCATTGCGCTTTGCTCGCTTGGACTTGCTTCCGACCGTCCCGTTTCGTTCCATGTCATTATCACGCGTACAAGTCCTCAAAGCCACTACCAAGATACCATGGACGAAGAACTTTCGACATCTCCTGCCTGTTCCGAAGCATTGGGCGGAAAGACATTCGCGCTATGACCCTGGTATTAAAGCAGTCCCTGTCAAGGATCGTATCAAATACTGGAACGTCGTCCCTGGTGACAAGATACGCGTCCGTGGTGAAGGAAGCAAACTTCACGAGGTCCTGAGTATAAACAGGTTTTCGAACCGCGTATACCTCAAGGGTACCATCAAGGTACGCCAAATATTGTTGGTCGAATCCAAACGTTGCGTTTCCGACCATTATACCAGGAAGCAGCTCCTGGTAGAGCGCCAGTCAACAGAAGTGTGCATTACTCAAGGTGTCAGCTCTTCATGGGCACCCATAAAGTCACGACACCACAAGGAAGCGAGAAGGAAATCCAGTGAGTGTGATTCCCCCATTTCTTACTCGGTAGTGAACGTTTGCAATGATAGTGTGTTTGCGCGACGAATTGGGGTGAGGGACCCTTACTGGCACCCCGCACTTCGTCGTTTCGATTGGAAGCGTATCGCTCTCGCGACAGTGCCTGCCTATTTTAAGAAAACTAGCAGGGTCCCATCCGTGGTACCGTGGCCAAAACACGAGTTTCCAGAACGACCAGGAGGTGTGTTGTATTATTTACGGGGTGCCCGGAACCTGCTGTGACGCTCGTTTCACGCCATTAGCCAACCAGTTTTATGATACCGCCAAAGACGCGGTTCTCAAGATAACCTATCAATCGCCAGACGTCAAGAAACCCAATCCAGCCGACGAAAACGCCTATATTAATGCGTTGTTCAGCCCTCAGCCAAGACTTTTTGACGAGGCGACACCAATGGAGTACCACGTCGCGAAAGAGCTTTCAAACCCACACAGTCGAGCTAAGAAACAGGGTCGCTGGCAGGCTGCCAAGGTTTACAGGGCTGAGCTTCTCAAGAAGTTCGTCGAGCGAGAGCTCACGCATTTGAATGGCCGACCGGCGAGGGTGGCGCGTGCCGAAGGTGTGTTCAAGTTTAGACAAAAGGTGGAGGAGGAGCGCAAAGCAGAGAAGAAGAGACGGTGGTTGACAGCGGAACGCATGTCGAGGATTGAGAGAAAAGTCAAACGCAAGCAGAGGAAAGCACAAAAGCAGAAAGAGAAACTGACTCAATTGGTGCTGAAGGACGGTGCGAACCAGGTCATCCCTGCTGCAGGACCTCGCAAGTAAAGGCAGTTTCGAGTCCATGGAGCTATTTTGACCATTCGTCATATATCACATTTGAACCTGCCGATGAGCCGATTATAGTACGACGTGCGATGTTTATTATCACACTTGAATTCACGAGTGTTCGGGGTCTTGCTGATGCCGGTATGCCGCCCATCGAATCTAGTAGTGCCAGCTTCTTGAGGCGCGTACCGTTGTTCGGCTTTCCCTAGTGCTACGAGGTTGGCCAATTATAGCCCGAAAGCCTGAGCACAAGCTCAGCCCGAGGCCACGCAATACACTCCCACCAGTCTCTCGGGCGTACGAGAAGATCTTGTACCCTCAGCATGACAGATTCTCCTGCCAAATATCATGCCATTCCATCCTCGGACGATCAAGCCTACCACTCTGACATCCACGAAGCCGGTATCAGTGGAGACGATCCTCACCCAGCGAGGGGGTGGATTTCTGCCGAAGCCCTAACTAAGTGGACGTACTTCCTTCTGGGCTGCGCCATTTTGCTACCTTGGAATGGTGATACTTCTCTTCAAGCTACCCGTCCTATTAGTGCTCATGACTCCACTCAGCATTGATTAATGCGACGTCCTTTTTCTTGTCCCGACTGGCCGACTCGCCCTTCTACCCGACCTTCAGCTCGTACTTGTCCAGCGTCTACACATTAACCATTCTAGGCTGTCAGTTCTACAGTACAGTCACTTCGAAACAGGTTCGTAGATCTGACTAAATGGTGATAGTGAGCACTCACACCTTTGGATATCACAGTCATCCCCATCTCGCCGCACATTTGTGTCCATCGTTGCGATGGTCCTCTTTGTCACATCTCTGTGTCTCAGCACGTTCATTCGAGGCACACCATCGGCTTTTTTTACATTTGCTCTCTTCAACGCAGCCGCCCTCGGAGTCGCGTCTGGCTATCTCTGTACCGCGGTTTACGCTGGGGCAGCGTTACTTGGCGCATCGTTCCTGCAAACTGTGATGTCCGGACAAGCCGCCGTCGCGGTTGCGGTCAGTGCTGTACAGGTTATCAGCTCGATTATTTCCCTTTGGGGTTCGTCTACGAAATTCGTCTCGATAGAAGTAATCGCAGCCGAAGAAAGTCACCCCGAAGAAATGGCTGCGCGAATTTTCTTTGGTGTATCCACCATTTTTCTCGGGGTCGCATTGGCTGCCTACACGTGGTTGACGAGGCAGTCTTTCTATAAATCAGTTACCAACGTTCTGGAACGACACCGCGAAGTTGGAGACACAGATGAGCTTGCCGGACTAGTCGCGGATAACTACAGAAATCCCCTGACAAAGGACAACGACAACTCGCGCGTTTATCAAGTATTTAAACAGAACTTTATTTTTATGTTCTCTATCGCGTATGTTTTCACAGTCACTCTAGTAAGTGCCTACTCTGTTACCGTCGTTGCCCTCCAACTGATAGGATCTTTAACCAGGCAGTCTACCCTGCGACCACAGTCCGTGTGCAATCGGTGCATCCAGACACCCATCCCTTGCTATTCAACGCAGTCCACTTCTTGGTTTTTAACATTGGAGATCTTGTTGGACGATACAGCTGCTCGTTCCCTCGTTTACTTGTCTGGTCCGCCAAGAAGATTCTGGCTATGTCTCTCCTACGGACGTTGTTCATTCCCCTGATCCTTCTTTGTAATGTCCATCGACCTGCAACCACAACCCCGGTCTCTCCGATCATAAATTCTGATACCCTTTTCATGCTTATACTGCTGACAATGGGAATTACAAACGGCTTTGTCTCAACCCTGGCTACGCTTGCTGTTTCATCCCTCGAGCATAATCCTAGGCTGAAAGGGCGCCGCGAAGACGTAGATGTTGCCGCAACACTGGGCGGTTTCTTTGCGATTGTCGGTCTTGCTACTGGGGCACTCTCTAGTTTTGGTGTTCAGGCTATGGTATGAGGTTGTAACAGGATCGTAATATTTGATGATCTGTACAATACCCGCAATGATGCTTAGTATGTTATCGGGGTATGGAGAAGGAATAGTAATCCACGGCACGAGACAGACTATGGTAACGTACTCCTCGGTGCACCTGGCAAGCGAGGGGCGAGGTCCTTAGTCTGAGCTGCTTGTCTTCTTCTGCGGTGATCAGCAGTTCTAAGCGCGAAGATGTCGCGATGCAAAACGTATCGTTCGTGCGTCGGTCTGGAGGTCGCCCCCTCTGACGGCGAGGCCCTTGGTATGGGAACAGCGTTTCCAGGCGATTTTGCCTGCTTGCTGTCCACGCTCTCTCCAGCGTCTACTTGCTTTCCCTCTGCGTCTTTCTGTACACCACCTGCAGCATTCTTTCCATCTCCGTCAACCTGACCTCCTTCCTTTCCCTGTACCTTGTCCTTCTTTTGGCGCTGTTTCTCTTCCCATTCCTGCTTCACTTTTGCAATCTCTTCGGGACTGGGGGAGACTTTTTTGGGCTCTGGCTCTGGCTCTGGCGCACGCGTCGCAAATCCACGATCAGTGAGATGGACTGGGCAGGCGTAAAGGAAATCCGCAGTGTCGATCGTCGCGAGGACGGTCACGGTCGGTTTGTAGCATATGTAGCAAGCCTTGGCGGTTGCAGCGGTCTGGCGAAAAACATGGGTAAGTTTTGAAAGGCGAGAAACAGATGAAACGTACTCGCTTGTAGTAGAGATTTGGAAAGGCCATGACAAACCTAGTCCAGAGAACGCACAGCCTGCATGTACATTTCGAGAGGGTTCTCTTGAGATTGATAGCGATTAATTAGATTAGATTAGGCTCATCATATCTACCGTAGACCTTCACATCGATAACTTCTCGGACTCCCGCCGCTACTATAGACAGAAACACGATCACATTGGTCGAACCTAAGCGCGACCGGCCCGTGAATTGTATAAGAGACACACACGGAAGAATCCCACTTCGCTCTCTCTTCTCCCACATCGTCTTATAGTATGGCGAGCACAGTAGGACAGGTCATCAAGTGTAAAGCGGCGGTTTGCTGGGGCGCAGGCGAGCCACTCAAAATTGAGGAGGTCGAGGTCGCACCCCCTAGAGCGCACGAGGTGCGAATCAAGATTCTTCACACCGGTACGTGGTGACCAGCACCTGTGCGGTACACAGCCGAAAATCGCCTTACCCGTCAGGTATATGCCACACCGATGAGTACACTCGCAGTGGCAGGGATCCCGAGGTACGCAAAGCGAGATTTTGGATAAGATCTCGTTACGATGGACTCGTTTATCTCAGGGGTTGTTCCCCGTGATCCTTGGTCACGAGGGCGGAGGCATCGTGAGTTGCTGCATATCGTTAGCTGCACCCTACCTAATCTGAAACAGGTGGAATCTGTGGGCGAAGGCGTCACCAGTGTAGCTCCCGTATGTATTTCCCGGTGTCGTATCTGATATCCCTGATCCCTGGTTGCATCTCCCACAGGGCGATCATGTCGTCCCCTTGTATACCGCTGGTGAGTCATTCTTCACCAGGTGATCCGGTGCCTTCTGACACGCATTCCAGAATGTCGTGAATGCAAGTTCTGCAAGAGTGGAAAGACGAATCTGTGTGGCAAAGGTACTTCGAGAGATGTTGGATCTTGGCTAAACATTCATCCTGACGCGTTCAGTGCGATCGACCCAGGGACAAGGTCTAATGCCCGATAGCACCAGCCGATTCACTTGCAGAGGCAAGCCAGTCCACCACTTCGTGAGCCGTCTCTTACCACTTCGTTGCATCGAGCACAACCAACGGACCCACTAATCTTTGTTTTCTAGATGGGTACCTCCACGTTCTCACAGTACACGGTCGTTGCGGACGTCTCCGTGGTTGCTGTCAACAAGAATGCGCCACTAGAAAAAGTCTGTCTCCTCGGGTGTGGTATCACAACCGCCTGGGGTGCCGTCGTGAAGCAACCCGGAATTCGTACGTCATTCTCCCTCCGTTGTACCATTCATCTGATCTCTGTATGCGCCTGGCAGAGGGTTCCAACGTCGCTGTCTTTGGGTGCGGTGCCATCGGCCTCGGAGTTATCTCCACTGCCGCTGTCGTCGGTGCTTCCCGCATCATTGCCGTTGATACCAACGCTGGAAAGCGAGATTGGGCCACTAAGATGGGTGCTACCGATTTCGTGAATCCCACGGAGCTCCCCGAAGGGAAACGTATCCAAGACTACCTGGTGGAGATTACGGATGGTGGATTGGATTTCACCTTTGACGCCACAGGGAATGTGCACGTCATGAGGGCGGCGTTGGAAGCCTGTCACAAGGGGTGGGGTGTGTCGACCGTTATTGGTGTTGCAGCTGCTGGCCAGGAGATTTCCACAAGACCGTAGGTTACCAGTTTTGGGACCTTCAAAGCTGTTAGAGCTCACGGGGTCACTTAGATTCCAGCTGGTCACTGGTCGTACTTGGCGAGGTACAGCGTTTGGTGGAGTAAAAGGTCGCACAGAGTTGCCTGGCCTTGTTGAAGGTGTGTCTGTCTTTGTGCCCATTCATCCGGATGATAGTAGATGACCGAGGTGAAATTATCAGATTATCTCAAAGGCACGCTCAAGATCGACGAATACGTCACTCATTACCGCAAGTTTGAAGAGATCAACGAAGGGTTCCACGATATGCATGTATGTCACATCTACAGAATTCCGCATGCCTCGTTGCTGACAATTGGTTTAGGGAGGGGATTGCATCCGCTGCGTCGTTGACATGTCTTGAGCGTCGATTGTGTAACCAAAGTCCACGCACCGAAGAAGTTGTATCCTTAGATTGTTGCAGTGTCATCACACCAAGTACTAGTATGTGTCTTTCTGTAAAAAAACAATGTAACCTGAGACTGTCAATTCGCACTGAAGTATATGTGACCATACGGTGTAAATATTAAGACGCCAGCATCACAACCGTAGATTTCGCCCTCCAAGGATCCTTTTCTTCCCTGTGGCGGCGCCCCAAAGCACGACCAGAGCAGCTCCAACTTCCCTTCGCCTCGTCCCCATTTTCCTCCAGGCACTCCGCAGGAGTCCCACCACCACCATCACAAACGAAATATCTAAGCAGAGCCTCCTGACCACAATCAGCACTGGGGATCTATCCTGGCCACTTCTAAGGAAAAATACAAGGAATCGTTGCAGGAACGAGAGATTCTGAAGCAGGGGTTTTAGAACGAGTGTCCACAGACCCATGTCATCGACATCCCATTCAAAGACCTGAGAAACAGGTCCGGAGTCCGCGGGACTGCCACGACCGGAAGAAGCGCGCGAATGGAGGGGAGTAGAGCTTTGAGCCTGCGGGTTGGAATGAGTTACGAAGGATGATTCAAGGGTATCAATGCGTTCTGTAAGGGCCGCAAGATGCGCTTGCATATTTTCCATTGCATGCTCTAGTGAAACCGATACCGCCCGCGAGGGGGGTCTCAGGTGTGCCCCAATTGTAGTGTTATGTCGAGAAGCTATAGAGAGGCGTTTGTATGGGGGCTCTGCAGAGTGAATTTGCGGTGCCAAGTCACGAGAAGACGACGAAGTAGTATAGGGAGGGGATGCGGCTGTGTGTGGATCTGCGAATGCGGATGGCGTCTCAAAATTAGGAAGGGGCTGTGTTGGAGGTACGCTCGTTCGGCGTGGTGGGGGTGGGGAAATTGCAAGTGAACCCATAAGAGGTGTCTTGTACCGCGAGGAAAACGAGATGGAGGATAAGGGTCGTTGTTGTTGAGAGACATCGCGCACAGCTGGGAGATCGCGACTTTCGTCATCTGCTTCTCCGTCGTCAGAGCTCTCATCGACAACACTGTAGTGCTGGTGGGTTGGCGAATGCTGGAAATCATGGAGCCCGTGGGATGGGGGTATAGCAGGATTGGTTTCAGAAGTCGTTGAAGCAGAAGACGATGAGCCCCTCGATCCCGTTCTGGTCAACGCGTCTGGAAGACATGAAATCAGGACGTGAATTGGAGATCTTCAACAACATACAGCTTGAGACGAGATTTCCAGAATCCCCTCCGTAGGACCGCAATTCGTCTATAAAGTCTCTTGCCACCGTCTTATCCGAATGTTTGCTCAAAGCCTTGACTCAATTCACGTAAGGATACGATGAGATTGGAAATAGGGTGTGCCAAATACCTTTAATAAAACATCGACATAAAGCCATTTTGCTTCATATTGGTCTAAATCTCGGTGTTTCGCCCAGGCATCCCTTGGAGAGATGAAAGACCATTAACACGTGATTTTGGACAGGCGAGTAAAAGCGCGGGCTGGCGTACCATTTTGCTCGTCCCAGCATGTCAAACATCCCTGGACGGGAAGTCGTGACATTTCCGACAGTGGCTAAAGCCAGAGAGTGAGCCAACACTGAGGGAATGTGTGGTGTGAGACGGAACCTTGCTTATAGAGGCTGCATAGCAGGAAACGAAGGTATCAGTCTTGGGTGTGGGTATTAGTTGAACGAGATACAAACCTGTACACTGTTAACTTCTCCTCATAGCCTGTTTGTATGGGACCTGTTTTCGGAAGACCCTGCACGATCTCTACCGCACGGTTGAACTGCGCATCAATAAGCTGCCGCGAGTCCATTCTGGAGTGTCCCTTTGAGCGTGAGCGTGGCTACTGCAAACACAACAGTCCAATGGCCCGTGATACCGAGTGAGAGGTTGTCAGAAACTGGGTGGGATAGGTTGCTTCCAATATTATGCGTGACTGGACTTGAAGCGACGATATGTCACAGCCGTGACAGTCATCAGTACTATGTTGCCAACTCTACAGGATTCGCAGGAGTAGCACGGGAACGAGCAAACACTGGCGGGATCCGCAAGGGTCTGTTAGCTAGGCTGGTCCGTCTCACCCCTGATGCAGAGCTTTCTGCGGCAGGCTCGAAACCGTACGCCCTATATCGCCCCTTTACCTGTCCATGCGCGTACTATACACCAAAGAGGCCCTAATCCTCGGAGAGGATCGCCTGACGGGCGTAGCAAACACGGTCGCGCTTCGCGCTCCCTAGGGTCCCAGTCGTGTAATTGCTTTGTAATTACACCACCAAGTTAGTAGTCGATGAAATCTAACGAAGCTACGGTGTCGTGGTATTACTGTAAATGTGTACCCAGTAAGGTGACGCCAGCCTGTCTGGAAGTTAACAACATTGAAGCTTTGAAGCGACAAGACGGCAAGCAGAATTAACGCGAAGCCAAGAGGAGCGTCAGCAACTCGCCGCCCAGTGTCATTAGAATTAATGCACCTTGTATCATGACGTCCCCGTAGACCACTTATATTTGAGTGACCCGGGTATCCTCTCTTCCTGCATGCTCACGACTTTTCCTTTGAATGCACCTCTTTCAGCACACCAGACGGGCTCCACGTGCACCAAAACCGACAGACTCACCCCTCCATACTAGTTTTCCCCATGCTTTCCCATGCGTACCCTCGTGCTTGAGGCGCGTCTTGGTCACCTGCCAATAACAATTCTCGATTCCCTTCTGGGTCCATCTGATTTGGTGAATTTTCTGACCGACACCATCGTTGGGATGCCGAGAGAGAACCTGATAAAGGTTCGCAGGTGTGGTCCGGAGGGATGGAGGGAGAGGAGAAGGAAGTAGTTTGAGGAAAGCACGAGTAGCTACTTGATTCATTGTCGAGGCAGACCCGGGACATTTCCGTCCATATAAGACTCCCAACGTCAAATTTCCCACAGCCACTCATGTCAATCATCGCAAGGCGGCACTCAAGAACGCTCAGGGCTCTCCTTCAATCCAGACAAGTTGCAACAGATGCTTGTGGAATACCGCTAAAACCGACATGGTCCCTCAGAGAACTCATCTCTTCGTATCCTTCGCCATCCCTCTCCTCAGCCACTTTTCAGCGGCTCCATGAGCTCTCCGCTCTTATCCCCCCCGCGGAAGGCACACCTGAATACGATACTACGAAGAAAGAGCTCGATGAACTTGTCAGACTTGTTGAAGCTGTCAAACTTGTCAACGTAGACGGCCCGACGGATAGTTTCATCCCAGATGGACGTATTTGGGCGGAGAATACCGGGATCCCTCTGACAAAGGAGTCGCTCGACGAGGAGATGCAGGGGACAAGATTACTTCACTTCGCAAACAGGACGCTAGAGGGCATGTATGTTGTGGAAACTGATCGGCAGAGATAACACAATTGCGGTGTGTTTCATGGCCTTGCAACGACGATCTTCGGTCTAACTTCGCAAGGTTAATTGCGAATCAGAGCAAACGTTTTGGGTACTTCATGGGGCGAGTACGGTGGAGTAACGTCTCTCAGCATTATAGGATGGGCAGTATATCATACATTTGCAAGTTATCAGTGATCAAGAGTTCGTCAGTTGACTGTGTCCACCTGTTGACCCAAAACCGTTGGTTCCCCGAAGAGTCTCGCCAAGGTCCTTTCCAAATAATTAGCATCATGCACGACGACACGCTTGAACTGGGACCGACCTCAACTTCCAAAACGTCCGGAGTGTATATTTTCTCAATGATTAGTTGAGCAATGCGGTCGCCCTCTTGCACTGAGGGTTTTTACTTAGTCACTGCCTTACCACCCGAGTGCGCATGTCGAACTTACCTTCAAAATCCTGGTCAGAGAGGTTGAAGAGCAAAACAAAGACCGTGCCACGATAGTCTGCATCGACGACACCAGCGCCAGTATCAATCATGAATTTGCAAGCTACAAGGCTCGCGTCTTAGACAAGCGCGGACAAAGCTCATCGACACTTACCAAGCCCACTCCGTGGCGCGACGCGCCCGTATGTACCAAGCGGAACAGCGATGGAAAGCTGGGTGTCAACTAGTGCTTTTCCACGTGCAGGAATTGATTTCCTCTCGGCACTTGTGTACAGTTCAACGCAGCGTTCTAGGAAGCGAAGGGAACGGAATACCTGTAGAGGTCATACCCCGCCGCGAGTGCTGAGCCACGGGTAGGTAGCTTAGCTTTCTCTGAAAGTCTCTTGACGCGAAGTTGGGATGAAGGAGTCGACTGTACCGAGTCTGACATCCTTCGTTTTTTCAACTGTGGTTCCACGTCGAGTGCCATGGGGAATTTAGGATAGTCCAGTGACGCGTGACGCGACATGGTTATAGTCGGACCTTGAAAGCGTGTCAACTCCGACCATGGTAACGAGTACTCCTGTCTTTCTCTCCCTTTCTTCCATGGATCTGTCTCAGCAAGAACTCCCGCTGACAGCCTATTTCACCAGAGGCAGCAAGGAGACCAGATCTCGCGCTGCATCATACAAGCCCACTGAAGATTCGCAGTCAGTCGCTCGCCCTTCAAAGCGCAGGAGGAACAATGCGCAGTATTCTACTGCGAGCCCATTAAGCAGCTCTGCTGGCCAGTCCAAACCACGACCGACAACTCTGCAGCTGCCCACTCCAGCTGCTTCCGCTCGAAAGCGCATGCGTGGTGGACGTCTCGGGGAATTACCAGGCAGAATGCAGCTGACATCGACTGGTGTCTTATTGTCTTCTGTTGAACAGTATCCGATTCTCTCGAGCAAGAAGGATCTCGCACAACTGGAGTTTGGGCCTATCCATTCGAAATCAACTCAATCATTACGCAAGGGTGCAGAGGATGCTGTCCCTGAATCTCCTCTTACTCCTCTTGCAATGCCGTCCACTGATCGGCGAAAGACAACCAAACCCATCGACATAGAGTTCCCCCCGGGTCCCGGACTTTCCAGTCACACAGAGATTGGCATTGCGACTCCACGGACATCATCACGAAGGGTAGCTAAGCCCGTGCATGGCAATGACGATCGCTCCCCCTTGGCACGTTCTAACTGCCGCTCGCCTTCCAAGTTAAGCCACGGCTCTCCAAGATTACCAGATCAGGGCGTATCCCATGCGGTACTCCCGCATGTACAGTTATTGGCTCGTTCAACTACGGGTCTTCCATGTTCTCCCGTTGACTTGGGTTGCTCTGATCCTTTTCATGCTCGCGAGAAAAATAGTGTCTTTGTGCCACGGGATGGTGCGTCTGCACCGCCCAAGCAATACTTCATCCAGTCAGAGACATTGGATGGTCAACCACCGGAAGGTCATGTTATACCCATGATTCCTGTTCCATCTTCTCAGAGCCAATACCTTCTCCATCTCGATGCGACACCACCTAAACGCAAGCGATATTCCCGGTATATTGAGCCAGTCATTTCTTCTCAGACTCAGGAAGAGAGAGAGTTAACGCTCCCAGTGTCGCATAAGGCTGCTGCTACGGCCAGTTTATCAGTAGGCTGTCTTGGAAAGTGAGATTTATACCAACGTGTCTTCTGCATTTCGCTTACAATGTCCAAGGCACAGCCTGTGCGGAAATGCTCAGATTCCTCGTCTCAATTGTAGCGAGCGAAAAAGTCAGCACGTTTCCACACTTGGTTCCAACCCCATCGGATCGCCCATTAACTCTTCCGCTGGTCCATCCCGTTCCTTCGCAACGAAGAAAGCATCGGACGGGCTCTCACCCAAGTCCTTGAGCCCCTTACGACGCAAGAGATTGGCATCATGCCACTCTTTCAGTTGTGAGACTAAGACACCCCAGGGACCTGCTCGCTGCGATTCGATCGAGAATATCCCACCTGTGCACATAGAGGACTCTCTGACAGAACCTGAATCCGACTCGGATGTTATTCAGGTGAGGATGAAAGACAATTGTCCACACTTGATATGCCTTCACGAGAAATGAACCAGGTTCCGCGTCACTCGCCAGTTCCTCGCGACGCACGTCCTCCCGCTCGTTGTGGATTCGCTCCAGGGAGCCTTTCTGAGGACGATTCAGCCACAGAAGCAGAGTCCGACACAGAAATCCTTCATTGCGTTGCTGAGATTGGCAGGCAACAGCCTCGCGAGCACCGTTCTGAAGTACCGAGGGAAGATACTCCGCCAGTCATCTCACCGCTCGTTTCTCCTACCAGACCACGCATTGCCGCCATGCCTTCGACTATAGGTTTTACACAATTCTCCGTGCGGGAAGGCGCCGGGTTGGATGTCCCAGGATCGTATGCATCTTATCCATCCACTATGGAGCGACCCCAAATACACTCGGAATCTTTGCCTTCAGCCGTTCGGGATTTCATTCGCATGTTTTCTGGGGACGAAAGTTATCCGGCGGACTTTCCAGAATCCCTGCGAATTTAAGACGTCGGGCAAGAGTACAGATATCCTCTGTTACAGTGATACATGTGGTAAATGCTATATGGACCGTAATATGTTCGTTTGAGCTATAGCCATCATGCTCCAGTGATTCGTGAACGAGGGACTACCTCTACCTCTCGTATGGCCGGGAGGTTCTTATCCGACCCGATACCGTCTGCAGCGTCCTCGGAGATCCGCAGTGTCAATTCTGAGTCGTCGACCCGAGCAGTAAGAGCAGATGCTATTGCCATTTTGGTTGTACTCGCGCTCTGCTCAGCCTGCACTTGTGCGAGCTTATCATCCTCGGCGAACTTGTCTCCAAAGACTTCTCCGAGCTCCTCGAGAGTCTTGTGTGCAGTCTCAGGATAGACAAACCAAACCACTATAAATGAGAGGATGCAGAAGCCAACCAAAAGGAAGTAGTAACCCGCTTTCATGACCTCGAACAGTGGGGGAGTGATGAACGCGATGATGAAGTTGAAGAGCCAGTTGGTGCCTGTGCTCAACGACATGCCTTTGGCGCGTGCGCGAAGAGGGAAGATTTCAGCGCCGAGCAACCAGGGACCGGGTCCCCAGGTAGCCCCGAAGAAGAAGAGATAGAAGCAAACGCCGAAAAAGAGACCGTCTGCAACGGGGATTCGCGATGGTCCTTCGGGAAGGCTGTCGGCGTGGTACTGAAGACCGCCAACAATAGAGAGAGATGCTGCCAGCACGGCGCTTCCGATGAGGAGGATGGTACGGCGACCCCACCGGTCAATGAGGAACATTGCAGGGATAGTGCCGGAACAATAGACGAGGGCGCAAGCACCGGCGTAGAGGAGGGAGCGGGAAATGCTGAACCCTGCACGTGTCAAGTTGGACGGCAGGAAATACAGGATAGCGTTGATGCCGTTGAGCTGGGCAAACATCTGACAAGTGATGCCGACGACGGAGCGACGGGTATATTGACGAAAGACCTGACGCCAGGTAGCTTGGCCCATTTTGCGCTCAAAGTCGACAGCGGCGACGATCTCGACGTATGTTGCAACGATGGTTGGATGTCTTGTATCGCCAGCCGCGTGAAGGTCTGCCAGGACGCGTAAGCCTTCTTGCTCGAAGCCATTTGCGATGAGCCACCTTGGTGTCTCAGGAAGGATGAATGTCCAAGCTACGAGGATGGCGGCAAGCGCGGCTTGCACGACATATGGACCTCTCCAGGAGATCTCGGAGGGCATGGCGAAAAAGAAACCATAACCGACCCAAGCCGAGACCGCGTAGCCGACGTTCAAGCAGATGTACTCGATGCAAACGAAGAGACCGCGAGCGTGACCGGGGGCGATCTCACATTGCAAGATCGGAACGGTCATGGAAAGGATACCGACGCCGATTCCTTGGATCGATCGACCAGCAATCAAGACCCCAAGGTTGGGTGCAAAGATTTGGATGAAAGCGGCGATGAGGTACATGATTGCACCAAGACGAACTGACATGCGTCGACCCATGATGTCGCAAATGTAAGCTGCCAAGAAAGACGCGAAGAACGCGGTGATGTTCAGGCATGAGACTGTGATGGCTGCGCGGTAGTTGTGGAGACTGTTTGACGTGACGCAGGTGGAGAAAAGAACGAACCTTGAACCCAGGGGTCAACACCCGTGTTGCCAGCCTGGATCTGGGCCAACGTCACCGTCTTTCCGAACATGCGGTGGATGAAAGACGGTTGGACCTGGACGGCAGCGATGATGCCTTGTCCATAGCCGAACATTGCATCGCCCAGCGACGCGAGTGCAGAGGACATGTACAGGAGCGGTCTGCCGACCATCCATCTTGGATAACGAGCGGAGTATACTCGCGGCTGCAAGCGGTGAGTGAGTGACATGATGTTTCAAGGGAGAGTGGATGACGAGAGGGAAGCGGGACCTGAGAAGAACGCTGGCGCGGATCAGGTGGAGGAAGGTATTTATGTGGATCAGCGTGTTCTGAGACTCACCTGGCCCGGATCGAAACTGGGCTGGCCCAGCCTGCCATGACGGGTTCATTGAGTTAGTCGGATTACTACCTTGAAGACTCGTAGACGTTCGGATCGCGATCTCTCCGGCATCCGAACCAAATAAATACCTCCGTCCATCTTTCTCAGATTCTTATCGCACCCCCATGACTGGCCGCCTTCAGTACAAAGTTAGTCTTGACACTCGTCTGCTCCAGACAACGCTTATATATATCCGTTCATAGTCTGCGCTCATCACAGGCGCGGGCTCGTGAGCCCTATCGCACATCCGTATCGACACGAGCTGACGATCACTATCACTCACAGCGGTATCGGGCTCGAGTCATCGCTCCTCTTTGCAAAAGAGGGCGCAAACGTCTTGCTAACAGACATAAACCTGCCTGCAGCCGAAAAAGGAGCATCCTTGATCAAGCAGAGGTTTCCGAATGTGAAAGCATTGGCCGTCAAAGCCGACGTGGCGAATGAACAAGATATTAAATCTGCAGTCGAACTCGCCGTCAAAGAGTTTGGAAGGCTTGATATCATGGTACGAGACCGTCTCGAACGTTTCGTTGGGGATCTCCATTCACCCATCTTTCTAGTTCAATAATGCTGGCGAGTCGGATACGCTCGTGATATCCCGGTATTTCTTCTGATCCGAATACAGGCATCATGCATCCAGATGACGATAATGCTCTGAACACGGAGGAGCGGATCTGGGACCTCACGATGTCGGTCAACGCCAAGGGCGTCTGGTGGGGATGCAAGTATGCAATTCTCGCGATGCGTCAAAATCCTGTGGATGAGTCAAAGGGTCTCCATGCTGGAGGAAGCATCATCAACACAGCGAGCTTCGTAGCCATCATGGGAGCTGCCACTCCCCAGCTGGCTTGTGAGTATTCTAGGAATCCCCCTTGTCCGTCACTTGGTCGTTGATCCTTCTCCGTAGACACCGCGTCGAAGGTACACCTGTCTTGAAAATGTCGTCTCATTGATCCTGATCCTGATCCGAGGGAGCTGTGCTCGCCATGACCCGCGAGCTTGCTATGGTCCATGCCAGAGAAGGCATTCGTCTGAATTCTCTTTGCCCGTGAGTATCACAACTCCTTTACCTTGGCTATTCTCACCCTAAACCAAAATTCTCCTTCAGCGGTCCTCTCAAAACACGTGAGTAGTCGACTCCTTTTGAGAATATGCGATCTAAGTTGGGACAAACGCCTCAGCTCTTCTGATGGATTTCTTGAATACTGACGAAAAAAAGAACCGCCGTCTCGTTCACCTGCCCATGGGTCGCTTTGGTGAAGCCGTCGAACTAGCGAACGCTGCCCTTTTCCGTATGTGCTGTCGAATTTGAGCACAAATAACGTGTAACCCTTCTGTATCGTCAGTGGCGAGTGATGACAGTAGCTACATGACAGTCCGTCATGACAGTCCTTCCGTCACGTAACCGATCATTACTCACAAGTGTCTAACAGGGCACAGATTTCAAGGTGGACGGTGGCCTGACTTCGTGTTATGTTACTCCGCTCGGGGAACTGGCTCTCCCTCCCCCAAACAGCCTGGTTTAATGGCCACACAGAAGTCCCTAGATCCTGGAGGGAAGACAGGTGACTATCACATCCGCCTAGCAGAACAAATAATCTTTGACAACATCGTCTACAGTTCTCTGCTGAAGGATTTGTCTGCTCGAGTATGCTTTACAGACTGCGCCTTTTCCAGATTTTAGTTGTGCGTTTGTTCAGATAGCTTTCCCCCATTTTTGGTTGGTGTGGTGCGATTTCCCCGGAAGGCATGGTGAGAGGAGAGGTGATTTGAATGTCGTCGTGTGATAAAGCTACGTGTACACCTCTCGAATTTCAGGAAAAATATCCACATGTACAGGAATAGTAATGGCAACAAAATCAACATGGGTCCACTCCGCGCAAATCCATATCGAGCCGTTAGTCCAGATTGACGATGCACCACAAATATCTCACAATCGATGGCGCATCAACGATGATCAGCCTACTAGGATGCCTTCTTCTCTGCGGCCCTGCGTTTCTCGGCCTGCTCTCTGCGTAAGTTCGCGATCTCCTTGCCAACGTCGTTCTTGAGTTGTCTATGGAGCTCCGGGCGGTAACCAAGCATGAAAAGCAATTCCAAGTGAACGAAGAAGGGGGCAAGCACAAAGGCTTCACAAACGTCTTGGGTAGTGAATCACTTGCACAGAACGTGGAACCTACCTCCGACAATATTGTCGAGCAAAGCCGGCGCGCGACCCTCTGCAAGTCCATGACCAAGGAACTGAGCGATCCACGAAACAACCTGAACAATGACCGCATTCCGGATTCCGTCGGGACGGTATGCATACGCTGTTGCTGACAACAACGACAAGATCATCTGTGGCGCATAAAGAATCTAATCAAAGTGGCTGAGCAGTCGGTTGATCCGGGAACCATTCGTGAACTTACGGCTGCTACGGGATCAAGGAGGGTGTAGTAGGATAAATAGAAAGCCGTGACAAGTGCGGGGGTGTTCATGTCAAAAACAAGGTATTTATTAAACACATATTGGGCGGAGGGGAGAAAGGAGGGCGAGGGGATGAGAGTGTTGAGTACCAGTGCGCTCCTGGGTAAGCACGGGCCGGGGATGGTAAGAATGAAGCGGGTTTAAAGAAGGGAAGGAAAGCAACGTTACCAGAGAAGAGCTGGGACACCAAAGATATGGATGACCACGTTGACGGGATGAGAATGGTAGGAGCCATAGAAAGTGAGCTAATGGGGTTACTAAGTCGAATCGCTGAGAGGGTACTCGGCGCTACGCACTTGCTTTCGAACATCGAACAAGGAGGACATGGCTGGAGGAAGCGGATTCGTCTTACTCGATAGTAACTAGGAAAGCTGACCGTTCGGGACCTCTTGTACACCACGTTTGGCGTGGCATCCAGCAAAGGCCGGCGAGCGCCGGTCCTATGACAATCAGATGACAAACTACGGTAACATAACCACACTACATAATCCTCGATGGCTAGATCAACGGGGGAAAAGATTGAATTTCTACAACGATGGCGACGACGATTGGTGGTAATAATCTCAGCAGACACTCGACAAACAGCGTCAACTCGCTTGAACGTTCACTCCAAAGGACTTCTCGCGCGCACTGCTTTTGCAGCCAGCCACGTGATCTAGCCTTGTTAGCGTGTCATCGGCCATAGACTAAGACAGCTTCAAGTTGCATTTTCGAGCATGGTTCGCTCTACGATCATAGTCCGTGCAACCGATGCGCTGCCGCTCGCAGCTAGCGTCGACGACGAACAGGTCCATCTTTGCCTCATTCAATACAACGCCCGCGACTGACTCATTCCTAGACAGAGCAAGCGTTGCAGGAACACAAGCAGCAGGCAAAGTTAATATTCAGGCGCTTTACGCCCAACTCTGAACCACGATGCTCCATTGAAAGTGGCCAGTATACGCTTCAGTGAGCTTCAGTTTCCTTTTGGGCAACGGCGGACCTCAACGCTAGTTCCAGCTACCTCCTCGCAGACAATGTCGTATTCCTGACCTTCGCGGACAAGTCATATCCTCGGAAGCTGGCTTTTTCGTACCTCGAGGAACTATCCAAAGAGTTCTCCTTGTCGTATGGCTCAAAAGTGGAGTCCGTACGGAAGCCATATGCCTTTGTTGGGTTTGGTTCGTACCAACAGTTTAGCCACTCCAAGACATTCATTCACAAGTTCCGCTAAAAGATACATTCATGTCAAAGACCGCGCGATTATATCGGGATACCAGGGCTGCCAATGCCTCGGGAAGCTCGAACTTGGACAAGCTTAACGATGAACTTCAGGACGTCACCCGAATAATGACGAAGAATATGGAAGAACTCCTTTGGCGAGGAGATTCACTGGATAGTAGGGCCTTTGTCTATCTGCCTTGCGTCAGTAGCATTGACACCTTGACCCTTTGTTAGAAATGTCGCACCTTTCTACGTCGCTCCGTTCAGAGTCGGAGAAGTATCGCAGGGCAGCAAGGAACGTCAACATTCAAGCCATGCTACGACAATACGCTCCATTCGGTGCCGTGGCTATATTGTTTATCGTTCTCCTTTGGTGGCGCTTTTCATGAAGTCGATTAGGCATTGCTTCGTTCAACCTGGACATCTTACATATAGACATGGTAATCTATACGATTTTTGGCCCACGGTTTGACGGGAATTCATCATCCAATCGCATACATCATGCCCGGTCTCAAACGCGGATATTACCGGCGTATCTGAAGATCTTCCGGAATTTTTCGTCGAGATCTCTGGACATTCGTGCCCTGGAAAGGTGACGAACATCACCTCGTGCCCGTTGGCGCGACGTTATCGGAAACGATCTATCAAATTAGTTTGTGGTTTTAGAATTGCACGGTGGAGCAGCTGAATGTCTCAAGCAACACGAGGATAGACTCTTGGCGGCACTCTGGCAGCATCCATGGCGAAATGGGTGGTGGGTTGATGGATACGGCATCATCCTCTGCTCATTCGGCCACGCCATGAATCCCCCCCGAGAAACGAGGCGCCAAATATGTGGGTCATCCCCTTCAAACGTTGCAAATCAGGTAATCCGCCGGTATCGACCACTTGTCCTGCGAAAGCTGCAAGGATATTGAGATGCGCCGCCCGATCAGCAAATGGGTCAGCATTGACAGTCTAGCTTAGTCTAGCTTCCTCGATTCACCCTCCATCAACATCTAATACTGTTCAAATTCAAGACTGCCCAGGTTACAGATATATGTAAAAGCAGCTTGCCCACAAACTTCCAATCCAACTGGTCCAAAGGGTTATCAATCATCGATTACCCATGCAAGGCAGGGTCACGGTGAGAAATCAGAGATGGCTCGATATAGGTGATGGCACGAGGCATCATGTACGAGATTATCGTTTCCGAGTTGGCGGAGAACAAAAGGCCCTTGTTACCTCTCATCGCAGCCTTCTTTCCTCCCCTTGTCATTTCCCTCCAGTTCATCATGAGTACCGTAGGAGGGTTTGATATGCCCCAGCCTTTCTCCCCACCTGCTGGTGGTCAGATCCAGCCAGGTGCCATCACTTACACCACCTCAACTGGCCCTGATGGTCAGGTGATTTACCATCCATTCAGGTGGGTCCCCAATACGCATTGATCTTTGAAGTCAACTCACGAGCAATGTGTAGAGCTGTTCCTGCGCGGTAAGACATCGGGGATGTTGCTCTAGATCGTCCTTTGACATTCATTAGCTACCAAACGCCGCAAGGAGTAGTCCACGGCATCCAGTGGGTTCCGGCCGAGGCCACACAGCTCCTCCCTGCCGGCGCTACGCCAGCGAATGCGGTAAATCGTATTTCCAGATCCACCTTTCTTCAAATTAATGTCATGTTTAGGAGTTCGCCGCGTCGTGGAACCGTGGTTACCTCTCCCGAGATGACGAGAGGGCTCTCGAAAAATGGTATTTACCTTGTGAATCAACTCGGGTATCGCCTCACCCTAAGCAGGCAGAAGTCGGAGGAGAAACGCAGGAAGAAGGAAGAGAAAGACTCGATCAGGCGGCTCTCGAAGCAGTTCGACAAAGATATGCAAGAAGTCGAGGTCCGCGCCGTGCGCGATAGGGAAATTCAAACCAGAGAGCGCCGCCGCAGTTTCTATGGAGATGCTCCTCCAGTATACGCTGCCCCTGGATCTGCGGGTTATGGTGCTTATTCTCACAGCCCCAGTAATACCAGCTCCGCAGACCTTGATCGGAAGTTCACCGAGCTCGAGATCGAGAGGGACGTAAAGTACTCCTCTCGTCAGAGAAAATATTCGACTAGTGGAGGTGATCGTACCTCTCTTTATGGCCCCTCAGCACCAACCAGCGTCTACTCATCACCAGTGACGGCATATCAGAACCCCACTGGTTACGCGGGATCCAGCCCATACAATCGTGCTCCCTCCCCATTCCGCCAACCGACTGCGTACTCTACTTCTCCAAACCCACGCCCTCAGGACATTTCGTCTTACCCAGGTGGTCCAGATCCGATTGCTCGTGCAGCGTCGCCCTATGCTCGTGAGCCGATTGCCAGGGCAGCTTCACCCTATGGCAGATCTGAACCCATTGCGAGAGCAGCTTCGCCATACGGACGTCCTCCTCCCATCGAACCCATTGCAAGGGCAGCCTCGCCATATGGTCGACCTCCGACGGAACCAATCGCGAGAGCAGCTTCACCCTATGGCCGCCCTCCCACGGAACCAATTGCTAGAGCAGCCTCTCCATATGGATCGAGCCATCCCCCTTACATGAATCGTGCTCCATCCCCAATTCCTCCCTCGAGAGGACTCCCGCCTCAGCGCTCCACATCTCCCTTCCCTCGAGCACCTTCTCCATACTTTGCTCCTCAAGGGAACCCTAGCGTCTATCCTTCTGGGCATGTATTGGAAGGACAGCCTCTTTCCCGCTCTCGTGCGCCATCACCAATGCCAGGCATGCCCAGCGCCACATTCCCGACATCCCCTCGTATGCCCAGCTCTGCCGTAGGTGGAGACCATCAGCTTACCGTGCCAGAGGCCTTCTCGCGCCCTGCTAATGCAGCTCAATCGTACACACCATTCACCGCTATGAAGGTCCAAGACATGGAACAGTTCTACGACCAAATCCCCAGGATGCCTCTCGTTCTAGAGACCCATGACGTCTATCACCAAGATTGGATCAGATTCATGAACGTACGTTTCTCTCGCATGAATTACATGGCCACCAATCGTGACAACTGAGCCCGTCGCACACAGGATCTCGCGCTGGCGTGGGCTGGCAAAATGCCGATTCCCGAATTCTCCCGTGCGCCGCTGCCCAAGCGTTCCACGCTCATCGCCGATCTGATCGATTTGTGGAACTCGAGCTTTTTCCTCACGCGTCGGGTTGAAGTCGTCTTGTTCAAGGGTCGCGAGCGTCGCTCGGGTGTCAATGCTGGTACCATCGACTACAACTTGCCCGGTTTTCAACCGGACTCTTCTGATGATTCGTCGTCTTCATCGATCTCTGACTCTGAGTCCGAGTCTGAAAGGTATGCAGGATATGGTCGCGGTGGCGACTTGACAGAGTCTAGGAGACGGCGCAAGGAGAGGAAGGAGGAAAAGAGGAGACGCAAGAGGGAGAAGAAATTCCGCAAGAAGGCCAAGGAACTCGAGAAGACATACACCCTCTATCTGACGTACGTGCATCCCAGAGAGATGCCCGGTCCCGTCCAACACGGCTACTACGCCTAAGCGTTTCGGAACAAGATTGTATGACGTTTACGATTTCCACAGTTGACCCCAGTCGAGAAATTTGTCTTAGTAGAAAATCACGTCTGGGCTTCGCGTCCCGGGCCGTTTGTATGGACCATGTATGATACAGTGAATGATAACGAGAATATCAGTACTCGATGCGCCGCGTCGCAACATCGCTCATGAGAATATACAAAGATAAGTTACAGTGTCACCAACCACGACCCCTACCTCTTGGAGCTCCATGGTGTGGACCACCACCTCCGCTGTAACCACCACCGCCGTATGCACCCCGACCGTGCCCATTCGAGGAACCGTAGCCACCGTAACCCCCTGGACTACCATAGTTACCACCACCACCGCCACCGCCACCACCACCATACCCTCCCCGTCCGTACGACTGCGAATGGCTAGGCTGCCCATATCCGCCTCTAGGACCCCCACGGTACGATCCACCCCGCGGAGGTCCCTGAGACCCACCACCTCCATGCCCACCATAGTTCTGCATCGGCGGCCTCCCATTCCACCCATGCCCGCCAAAGCCTTGTGCGGGCGGTGGTGGCGGGTGCGATTGTCTCGCCGATTGTCCGTACGATGGCTGTGAGTATCCGTTCGAGTTGCCATAGCTGCTGCCGGGAGGAGGCCCGTTTCCATACGAGCCACGATTGGCAGGGCCGCCTCGTCCACCACCGCGGTCCATTCCCCCACGGCCTCCACGACCGCCGCGTCTCGTGCGGGGATCCAAGTCCTCGGAGGTAAGTTCTCGTGGGGGTTTGCGCACGCCGGGTAACATTATCGAATGGTGGGGGGTGAGCTGCTTCGGGAAATAGTAGAGAACTGATAGTGATCTATCGTTTTTGATGTCGGGGAGATCTATCGATGTCAACGGAGAGTAGAAAGTCGATCCCGGGATGCACTCGGGATTCGGGAGTGCACTACCGCTAATGCCCTTGGAATCTTTTATAGGCATCGGCACCGGCTACAGAAGGTGTGATTAGATTAGTTGGTGATGAAGGTATGGGATGTGATTGACCTGTTTGTCTTTCCGCTTCCCATAGAGGCTTTCGAAAAATGGGTACAGCCTATGTTCATCCGACACATACATCACGTTGCTCCCCCAGCTATTCCTTCTCACTTCGTCCTCAGTGAGTGACGGATACCTTTCTGACATGGCATCCAAAAGTCGTTTTTCATCAATGAAGGGAAGTAGAGCAACACCCTGCCATAGCATTTTCTTTCCATTCATGTCTATCTGGAAGGAAGTCGGATAAAAGTCGATTATAGGCGAAGTGGGTTCGGTCATGAGGTCGTGGAATACAGCAGGGATATGCTTTTTTGAGGCAATGGGAAACACACCCATGAGTTGTTCATAAGGCTTAAATGGTTGACCAAGGGTGAAGTTGATCTTCATGTCCTTGAGACCCTCGAAATCTGAGGCAAAGGGGGCAAAATGGAAGGGATAATACCACTGCCAGGAAGGTGTCTTTCGGGAAGATTATGTCAATGTTCTTACAGATTTGCATCTCGTAGCTCACCCCTTGATAGTAATAATGCAAGACCCATGCCATACCTTCCACATAGTGTTGGGTTACCCTGGCGTAAGATGTTAGAACAGTATCTGGATAGAAGACAGGGTGACAAACATTCTCCTGAAGTCAGCGTCGGAGCTCGGGACGCCAAACTTTTGCTGATAATAACGTTCCTTGTAACCTGATTCATACAACCTAAAATCACACGAGCATTGGTCATCTCTCGGAGTGGAGCGGAATCATGAGAGGTGCCCCCGTACCTGACGTTATCTACTTGCTCAACAGAACCATCGGCTCGAACGACCATAGCATAAGAAGCTTCTTCCTCCTCTGCTGAGCTATCATTCTCGCCCACGACAACGATGTCCTCCTCGACGTCGACTTGCGCATCTTCGATTTCAACATCTGTTGCGGTTCGTTTTCTGCTCGAAGAAACGGACACCATAGACTCATCCAACGACTGTGAATGCGGTGGGGAAGCTGTGGCGGGAGGATCCACGTTTCCAAGACCGGGAACATCGAAATCAGAGGCTGAATCTGAAACATCAAATTCAGGTGCCTGCGCTTTTGCCGCCGATACAAAAGATGCGCTGGGTTTTACGGGCACCAGCCCTGCTAACTCGGCTTTCAGAACTTCTGCTGCACTCATGTTCGCCAGCCTGATCGCTGCGCGATTCGCGACCACGTCCCGGTTACTGCCACCCAATGCCTGTGCAGCAGCGGGTGTGTTGGACTTTGACTGGGTCGTTGATGGAGCACCAAGCCCTATCGAGTCTGCTTTGGCCGCAAGGTTATTATGAACCGGCCCATTGATGCCGAGAGCAAGGGAGGGACCAGATGCATTGCGGATGTCAGAAGGACCAT
>JBBPQV010000090.1:0-44500 GCA_038092675.1 Boletus rufocinnamomeus
GTCAATGCGCTCGCCGCAGCAGGGGACCTCATCATCGCCGGGTTCCTCTGTTATCTGCTGC
Source organism: Boletus rufocinnamomeus (assembly GCA_038092675.1). Classification (NCBI taxonomy): domain Eukaryota; kingdom Fungi; phylum Basidiomycota; class Agaricomycetes; order Boletales; family Boletaceae; genus Boletus; species Boletus rufocinnamomeus. Next base: position 62 of record JBBPQV010000090.1, read on the forward strand.
AGGCGTCGCGAACTGGCTTCCGGCGGTGAATATTTCCACACATTTGCTCGCTGTGTATTCTGAATATCCTCTTGTCAGATCCGACACATTGATCAGCAAGTTGGTGAGTGTCCATATCAATTGAGTTGCTTTCGGCGAAGACGAGTGAGGTCTAGATCGTGTTCACCATCAACTCCGGGCTTTTGACCAGGTTAGTTTCGTGATCTCATCAAGGGCGAATTGCTGACAGTACGACAGCCTCTGTGCTCTCGCTTCACTGGTATCTGTAAGTGTTGTCCCATGCCTCATGCAATTGCCCGTCGCCTCATGTAATAGATCTCTGTGTGGCCACAAGCGTTTGTCTACCTCACATTCTACAACTGCATTGACCGACGTACGTCCTGCATCAGGAGGGAGGAAATTAAATTTTTATTAATGCATTGTTTTACAGTGTACTGCAACTGCCTCCTTGCCACCCTAAACGCGCGCAAAAAATTGAGGGAGGGGTCTCATGAGACTGACATGTCGCTTTCCTTCCATGATCACGGTGCACAACAAAAGACAAACCTCAGTAGGACTGGGGCATCGTCAAGGGTGTGTTTCTTGAGAGATGACGCAGAGCAAGGTGGTCTCATTACTCGTCAGCGCATGCCAAACAATATTTCCATCAAGATCGACACTACGCACGAGTACATCCCGGACGAGGTGAGCAGTGCGTGTAAAGGCATACTTTTTGCTCGATTGATGCGGCTGCCAACAGTACACTTCGTCGAGTGGTGACATGAAGAGTCCCGAGACTGTTTGAGCTAGGTTGTAGGATAAATATGTAAGGATTGCGCGGGCGCTGCTCGCCGACGATGGGGACCGACAATGATGCAACGTCGAGCATGCGCAGGACGCATGTTCAACGATGTCATAGCCTAGACGCATCTCCCTCTTTGTCGTGCGTCACCCATGTACCCACTCACTGCCGTATGACGTCGTAGCCACTCCTCTTTGTCTTCCTTATAGCTCATGTTTCTCGTTATTGAACACTAGCCATTATCTCGCACAACAAATCGACCGAACGAAAAGGGTGGGTGACATTGACAGTCGTACACCAATAAGACTTTGGCCCGTTCACGGGTAACCATCAACCGTTGTCTACCGTGGCCGCAACTCGGCGTGCTTCCAAGGCCACCGTATCCAAGCTTCATAACCGTAGATGTTGTCTACGCATCCCCAGGACCCCCCCTCCAGACGACAACTTGGCTTTATTCAACCAGCTGTCTTCCCCCCACTTATGGCCAATGCTCCATTGAACCATTCCAACGTGGAGATCTCTACGACGACGAATACGAGGACCACAGATCGTTCCGTTCTGACGATTTCCACATCCGGGTGCCGGAGTCGATTGACATCCACTCGGGAAGAGACCAACTCCAACCTGTGGATGTCGTCCATTATTTTCCTCAAGTAGTTCGACTGAATGAAGCATGAGGACATTCGTCAAGGCTGGGGGGAGAAGCTCGAGCTCAACATCATCATTTGGCTCATCCGTGGTCGTGCAGTTTTCGTCATCGCAATTCTTAGGTTTGTTATCTGTCCGACCAAGTATGCTTGCAGTACATCGAAGCTTGCATCACATTCCTAAACAACGTCTACACCACTATTCGCGGTGAGGTGTTTGACCTCACGCAAGTTGCGGCGACGCACCGGAGAGAGTTATTGGCGTTATCTCTACGAAGACGTTCTTGCAGTATGGTGGTGCAGATGCTTCCGGCTTGTTCCCGGTTCAGGTATGTCATTTATTTCATTTCCTCATCTACTGAGCATCGTTTTGGCTGTCAGTGCTCATTGCAGCGGCGTTTCAGGTTCGGCCAGCCCGCGAGACCAACTTACCACGACGAATACGACGGATCCTACCGCGCAGTACGACGGCTTCCGTGCGATCATCAATGATTCACTCTCCGACTAGTGATATGAGAGTATGACCATCATGCGTTGGAACAAGCGAGTTGGCTACATGGGCTACATACCTCAAGAGAAATCCAGCATGGCAAACTCGGGGAACTCCCTCGGTATCTACGACGGTCTCATCTGCATTTTGACAGATTATGTCAACTACGGCCCTACCGTCGTCAATCCGTTCAAGCAAAGCTCTGGTCAGGACCTCACGAAGGCGATCGATGACCTCAATATTGATATCGGAACGCTTGCTGCACGGAAGACGTGCATATGAAACCTATCCCTCATCGGCATGGTGGACAGCCGAAATTCCCTCCAGTGTTTGTTCTCACAATACATTACTCTCATGACGGCCGGCGTCATCGCGTTTAAGTTCACCGCCTCGATCAATTTCGGTTCGCCTCGTGCGCCAGATCATCGTTTTACTCGTCACAGACGCACTGTGAAGGCGCCGTCTTCGACGCAAATACATCTAATACTGTAAAACAGTACTGTCTCTCCTGAACGACTTGTGAGAGTAGCACAGTGCATTGCATAATTGCAGAGGTGGTACAGCAAACCAAGAATCAAGTATTACATAGGACGTAATGCTTCAATGTGGCATGCATGTGGTCCGAGTTCAGCCTGACATTGGGATATTTGTCTACCAGTCGTCTGCAAGTTTTTTCGTCAACTCTGTACGACTGCCGAGCCCAAGAAGCAAGGAATCTGGGGTGAAGAGTTGAAAAAAAAAAAACACGCAGCGCGTGTCAGATTGCCCATACCTGTTCATTCCAAGAGATTTGTTGAGTTTCAAGCACAACATCTTATAAACTATCATCGGGTTTTTTGCCCTTTGTCTGAGTTAATGTCCATCCGTCCTGTATTTTTTTTCAGATGGTGTTTTGACGAGGCTTGCATTGTACAAGTAGTTTGCAGAATTCGCCCTTTCGTGCTTCTTTGACTCGGTAGTGGTACAAGGTACGCAGAGAACCGTTTTCTTGCTGAACTCTGTGTGATGTGATCTGGATCCTTTGACTAGTACGACGGTGGGAGAAACGGGAACATGGTGTATACGACACCCACATGCAATGTGCACAATATGGATTGTGGTGAACACAACGTACGCCACGGCGCGAGACGTGCGGAACGCGGCCCGGGTGTGACTAGTGTGCATCTGAAATGTTACCCGGCAAACGTCCATTATACACCTTCATAGATACATTTCGGTCGTCCGGGTCCTCATACTTATCCTATAACCTAGCTCAAACAGCCCCGGGACTCTTCACGTCACCACTCGACGGAGAGTACTGCTGGCCGCCGCGTCAGTTGGGCAAAAAGTGTGCCTCAACATACACTGCTCACCTCGTCCGGGATGTACTCGTGCGTAGTGTCGATCTTGATGGAAATATTGTTTGGCATGCGCTGACGAGTGATGAGACCACCATGCTCTGCGTCATCTGTCAAGAAACCTACCCTTGACGATGTTCCAGTCCTACTGAGGTTTGTCTTTTGTTGTGCGCCGTGATCATGGAAGGAAAGCGACATGTCAGTCTCATGAGACCCCTCCCTCAATTGTTTGCGCGCGTTCAGGGTGGCAAGGAGGCAGTTGCAGTACACTGTGAAGCAATACATTAATAAAAATTTAATTCCCTCCCTCCTGACGCAGGACGTACGTCGGTCAATGCAGTCATAGAATGTGATGTAGATGAACGTGTGTGGCCACACAGAGATCTATTACATGAGGTGACGAGTAATTGCACGAGGCATGGGACAACACTTACAGATACCAGTGAAGCGAGAGCGCAGAGGCTGTCGTACTGTCAGCAATTCGCTCCTTGACCAGATCACGAAACTAACCTGGTCAAAAGCCCGGAGTTAATGGTGAACACGATCTAGGCCTCACTCGTCTTTCGCCGAAAGCGCCTCAATTGATATGGACACTCACCAACTTGTTGATCATTGTGTCGGATCTGACAAGAGGATATTCAGAATACACAGCGAGCAAATATGGGCAAATATTAATATTCACCGCCGGAAGCCAGTTCGTGACACCTGCAGCAGATAACAGAGGGACCCGGCGATGACGGCGTCCGCTGCTGCGGTGAGCCCATTGACTGCCATCGAAAGACCCTGAACGCGTCGTCAGAGGACTGTCCATAAGACTGGGTTTACTTCATTTACGGTCACGTTGGCCTGAATTTCTGCAAATGTGGGGAAACCGAAACTACGCGTGCGTGAGCGAAACGCCGATGAGAAGCCAATATGAAACAGAAACATACGCTTTGATCGCGAAGACTACGCGGCGTAGCTGGTGTCAATGATGTTTACAAACAAAACTATCTACAACGCACAGATAGCTACAACTGCAGATAGGATGCTCTCAGTGAGTGGAGAGCGACTCGGAGCTCGGGAGCATATAACTCACGGAATTCAGCAATGATAAATATCATCTAGGAACAAATCGACTAAGAAATCAAATTGCGCGTCCCGAACGACACATGACTTACTACCGAGCCAGTGGTAAGCCAGTTCCTATTGCTCACTGTGAGGAGACTCAATGACGGAACTCGATCAGCGAAGGGTAGAAACGTACGCTTATAGACGCGCATTGCTAGGAAGCATTGAACAAGGAGTGTAGTTAATGCCTAGTATGTACGGTGAGCTAGAGAGGAGTAGTGAAGGTGAACGAGATACACTGAAGAAGACTGGGGCCTTGGTTGTGTAACAGGTCAGTGGCGGTCAGTGAAGGAAAACCATTACCTACGACCAGACTCCTGGTGGGGAATGAGCGCAATAATTTTGTGAACGGGAACCCACTCACCAGACGACTTTCCCGAGCTCTGCCCACGCCCCAAAGTCGGTGATGACATATGTATAGACTAGGGATGGATGAATACATATATACCGGTGAGGGATGATTGTACTCGCCCGCGTGCGTAATCAGTGCCTGGTTACAAGTTTCTGAGATAAGAACGGCAGCGACCTGGAACGCAATATTGGAACGGGACGGAGAGAAATTGGTTCAACTGACGAGGAGCTTGATGTACCACGGATCCGAAGAATAGTGAGTGTAATAGTACCAGGTCTGAATGCATGCGACTATTTTTTTTGCCAGTTTGATAGGGTGGAATAAAAATGCGTTTGCACACACATCCATATAGACTACGGGAGACATCATGAGAATGGTTGGTGAATCGACAATATCATATACTCACATCGCTGCGACGACGACTCCAATCAAGAGAGCGCCAAAACTAGGATGGATAGTCAAATGACTGGACGTGGGATAGGAGGGAATGGGCATACGAATTATCGAGGGCCGCCATTGGCAGAGGGGAAATAATAGAACGGGTGGGGAAAGAGAAATGGAGGGGGACGAGGACATACCGGAAGGCTATTTGAGAGACATGTGGAGCAGGCACAGATGCCGGGGAAGGGATTGTGGTTGAAACGTTGAATTCGGGTCTACCTCCCGCCCGGGCACCGTCGCATGCAAGCTACCCACATTACTGTAGCAACCCACCTTCGCCACAGTTCCCTTAGATTGGCAGTTTGTTTCGAGTTTGACTGGGCAAGGTGAGTTGAGGCCGCAGTTGAGGCGTACATACCTCATACACATTAACCTGCGACGCCTTATCAATACCCTACCTCGCATTAGCAAGATCGTCATATTGAACACCTTTTTGACGAGCACGTCATCATCACTACTGTACGGCGCGTGCACGAAGGCGGTGCTTTAGTATGTCGACACGACAGCGCCAGGACTCTTTTCCCACCACTATGCAAATATATGCTCCCGGCTTTAAAACATACCTAGATCAAAACATCAATTATAAAAGTTTAAATAGTAGAGGGCGAGTGAATGGAAGTAATGAAAACATGAGCTCGAACATGTATGTCTGCATAACAGTCTTACCTATTGATCCATGACCTTCGTTTTTCATCTCTTCAATTCATAAGCACTCTGGGTATTAGATTGTCCATACCTGTTCATTCCAAGAGATTTGTTGTGTTTCAAGCACAACATCTTATAAACCACCATTGATTTTTTTACTCTTCATGAGTGACTGGCGTTTGTTGCAAACGAGCGAGGAACATAGCCGAGCCAATAATCATTGAAGCTGAAGTCCAGTGGTAAACAACCAACAACAACGCCTCCAAATTTGTATGTAGACGTCAAACGCCAAGTTGCCTCTCAAAATTCAAAGTGAACAACAATGGCAGTGAGTCTGTCCTCTACTAACGAATCTTCTGTTGTGGATAAAACTCAGTACACCAATGTAGAGCCGCTGTCTATACACTCTTCGGGCTTCCCGGTCAACGTCTCTACCACGGTGCGTCCTCTCCTGGCGCACCTTTTGAACCACGTCTTCACTTGCCGTCAACGCCAGGCTTGTCTCGCGGACCGGTCGATCGAGATGGTTTGCGACGACGGCTGAAGCCTCTCCATCCTCGACTCCTCCACCGGTGGATCCTAGAATTGACCGTATAGTCGACGATATCTCCGGTTTGACCCTCCTACAAGCTGCAGACCTCGTGTCGCTGCTCAAGGCGAGAATTAGGTTTCCTTTGTGGAGCACGAGCGTTCCCCTGACTCTTTTTTTCTGTCCAACAGTCTCGGCTAAATATTCAAGAGATTGCATTGCCCTCCGCTTCTGCGTCTGCGTCAGCTGCTGCCGCACCCGCAGAAGAGGCTGCCGTCGAGGTGGGATAGATACCAACACATGGATTCGTGCGTAAAATTCATCCCTTTGTAGGAAAAACCCAAGGAGAAGACGATCTTCAATGCCATGCTGAAATCGTTCGAGGCCACTGCCAAGCCTAAAATCATTCGCGAGGTGAAGGCGCTGGTACCGGGCCTCACTCTCATCGATGTAAGTGCTTGTCGTTGCGATATTGAATTGACTTGCCTATGTTTGCGCCTTCCGCTCGCAGGCGAAGAAGTTCGTAGAGTCCGTCCCAAAAGTCCTCAAGGAGAACCTTTCGAAAGAAGACGCAGACAAACTAAAGTCGACCTTTGAGGCTCTTGGAGCAGTAGTTGTACTCGAATAGTTCAATGTTCCGGACTTTCACCAATGCATGGTTATTCATTAGAGTAACGCTGACCAATGAGCAATATGGAAATGAGAGTACGCTGCGGTTAAATTACATTGAGTACCGAACGCGAGCAGGACGTGGGGGCGGAATGAAAACAGATTTGAGAAAGTTAGTCCTCCGAGAGATAACGGTATTCGAAACGGAAATCGCTCTTCTTGCGCTGGCACCATGAACCCTCCCAATCAAAGTAGACATACACTCCTTGCTCGTACTCCTCGGTGATAGCCTGGGGCTCCGAGTGGCGCTGGAACCACGTCAAGTATTTGACATGGAATCGCCATGATTGGCGCTTTAGTTCCTTGGCGGCAAGGTATCTATATAGCGCGATAAGCCCTCCAATCGTGCAGAGCGAAAGGAAATGGCTTACTGTTGATACGTTCCGGGGAGGTAGTAAAAGACATAGAACAGCGTCTCGACATCGATCTGGGAGAATAGAGCAGGCGAGCTCAGCACAGGGTGTGGTGTCTGAGGGTAAAATGACGGTGTGCTGAAAGGGTGTCGAGGGACATAATACTTTGGCCTGGAATAATTGAGTGACTGTTACCCCTGCCTGATAAAATTCCATCTTACCTCTCTGTATCGACGGGCTGGGGTGCATGAGTATAACCACCCTCCAAAAGCTTGTGTACTTCTCCCAAATTATTCATACGATGGGGGGCTAAACAGACGTCCAGATGAAGCGTACAAGCAAGCAAATTCCTGACTTACCTTTCTGCTTCACTGTCTCAAACGACGAAACAAGATCTGACAAGGATCCTGGGAACGTAGTTGTCGCTGGCCGACTCGGAGCTTGTTGGGCATGGTTTACTGAAGGCGGTCTGAGCATTCCTGCGTTAGGCTGTTCCTGGGTAGCCGATTGTTGCTCGGTAGAAAGCGGAGCTTTGACACCTGGAGGATATTGAGGAGGTTGCGAAGGTGTGCTTGAAGGCGCTGGAACCCCAGGAGTGGGTGGTTGTTGAACCTGCCGTGGAAGGGGAGAAGGCCCTGTCGGAGTAGGTTGTGGCACGATGAACTGAGCTACTTGAGCTGCGCCATTCGCTTGAGGCTGCTGAGTATCTGAAGACACGACTTGCTGCTTACGCAGACACGTTAAATTTCATTCATTCCGAGCAGGTGGTTGATGAAAAACGTACTAGGACAGCAGGGGAAGCAGCCCTTGGCAGCGTAGGCGACGTTACAGACTCTGTAAATGTTCTTACCTAAGATCCAACACGTGGTATCGAACAGCGTACCTTTGTGTAGTGTTGTACGTTGTGGAGACGAGGATGCGGCGGGACCACTCACAGAGCTCGGGACTGCCTCTGATATTGCAGGCGAATCTTGGCCCGAGTAAAAAGATCCATCTGGTTGATGTGATGCAGAGGCAGACGATAACATCGGGCTCGTTACGGAAGGGTGGGTGAGACTTGGCGACGACAACAGTTGTGACTCTGGCATATTCTGCGATAGCGAAGGTGCTATTGATAGCGCTGTCGACGGTAATGGCGCAGAAGTCGTTGGTATGTTCAATGATGCTTGAGTTGTTGGTGTTGATGGTCCCAATGTCGCTGGAGAAGTCGACGAAACTGCGGCAGCGGCAGCGGCAGCATATCGAATAGGAGGCAATGTCGCTGGAGGGCGAGGGGCTGGAGGTAAACCTGCTTTCAATATGCTAGACATCGGCTGTTGTGCGAAGTTGGGATTTGGTGGTGGTTTCGCTGAATGCATCATGTTACTTCGGACACGATGCGACGCAAATGAAGTACTTACGGTCCGTTGCCAGTGAAGCCTCTGGACATTGTCATTCAGACAGAGGAGCATACAAGTAACTCGAAACTCACTCCGTAATTGTAATCCCACCCCCGGTTTCTTCTGAACAGGGCTATCGTCTCGTTTGCTGCCGCTTGCGACACTTTCTTCGTCTTTATCGTGCTTCTTGGCCGACCTCTGCGGGGGTTCTGTTGCAAAGTCAGATGGGCTCGGAGAAAGAATATTGAAGGGCTTACCTTCACTCTGTGCATCGGAATCGTCGCTGCCCTCGTTATCGTCGTTTGCCAAACCGAACTTTTCTTCCTCTTCCTCGAGGCGGAGCTCATCATAGAGGCCCATGTCTTCGTCAAAGTTCTCCTCCTGGTGCTGTGATGAGAACCGTTCAGCAAGGGTGGACGAGAGGACACACAGTATTACTCTCGACAAAATACGTCACGTCCTCTTTGAGAGCAAGCACGCGGTCAGTGGAGAGGGAGCCATTGTCAAGTAAGCGAAGGATGAGTTCGAGACGACTGATGTGCCATTTCCGGCGTTCGTTGAGATGCTCGAGCTCATCCAAACGACCTGCCGCGGACGACTGGCCCTTGCCACGTCTCTTGGCACCGCCCTGGAGAGACTCGATCTCTGCTTCAGACTGCTCAACTTGGAGTGTGAGGTCTTCGACGCATTGCTGCAGCCAGGAAGTGATCTCGAGCTTCTCCTGTGCCTTTGGATCTAGCTTGGCGGACTGGGTCAAGCCCTCTTTGGAAAAGGCCTTTGTTTTCATTTCCTTTTCGCAGGCCTTGAACTTTTCCATTTGCTACACCGGGGAGGTCAGTTTCGGGTCAGACAGAGAGCAGCAGCAGACGGAGGCGAGGACGGCTCCGGATGATGCAGCCGTCGGTTGAAGGGAGACGGAGGAGGGACGCACAGTCTCGATTAAGCGTCTGTTTTCGAGGAGGAGGGACTTGTCCTTGATGTCGTTGCTGGCGACCCAGGTCTTGATCTGGTCTCGCAGGCGCTGAAGCTTCTTTATCTGCGTCTTGAGGTCGGTCTCGAGCTTCTCCTTCTGGGTCTGGTTGGTGGAGGACTGCATCTTGTCGTATATGCTCTCAAAGAGCTCTACGCCCTCTGAGACCTTTTTCAGGGTGCGGTCGATTTCGGCTGCAGAAATAGGCGCTGTTGTAGGGTGACATGGGAGGGGTAAGGAGCGTACTTTGTAGTTTTCTCGCCGCCATGGTCGGTGGAGGGAAGAGATTAGTTTATTGTTGTTGTTACATAATCCAGGATGGGACGGCAATCTCGAGTGTGTAGTCTAGTCTTATGTTTCCCCCACGATGAAATCGCTCCGAAAGTCGCGCAACGGAAACAGAGACATCCACCGTCTCCAGATATCGACGCCCCTTCCCCTCCCACCATCATCAAGGCCCGCCGCCGCCTCCCTCCCCCCGCAAAAGGTCATCCGCGCCGTCGCCTCTTGCACGCCAAACTCGCCCCAGCAACTCCCCTTTCAAAAGGGCGACTTCTTCTACGTAACCGGCGATCCGGACAGCGATGGCCCCTGGTATCAGGCCCACAACCCCGTCACTGGTGCACGCGGGCTCGTGCCCAAGAACATGTTTGAGGAATTCCTCAAGAGTCCCTCCACCGTGTCAGTTCTCTCTTCCTTCTCCCCTCCGATCTCTCAACCCCCCCTCCTCCCACAGAATCCGCTCCTCCCAGATCCCTGCCGCTCTCAACAGTCCAGCCAGCCCCGTCATCTCCCCCAGGATCCCAAAGACACGCGTGTTCTACGCCGTCGTCCTCCATGATTTCCTAGCAGAGCGCGCCGACGAGCTCGACGCGAAAGCCGGCGATCCCGTCTCCGTCGTCGCCCAGTCGAACCGCGAGTGGTTCGTCGCCAAACCCATCGGTAGGCTTGGCCGTCCTGGATTAATTCCAGCCTCTTTTGTTCAACTCCGTGATCCCGCATCCAACCTCCCCATCGACGATGTAGACGCACTCATGGATCGTGGCGACCTCCCAAAGGTCGAGGATTGGAAGAAAGCCATGATCAGCTACAAGCAGAGCAGCATCTCTCTGGGAGTAATCGAGGACAGCCAACCCTCAGTCCCAAATAGCCCTTACACCCAAACCAGCGCACCACCCCTTCCCAATCCCCTCTCCTCTCCCCCACCCGTTGCCACTTCCGTTCCCCGCCCCCCTTCCCCAGTCCCATTGCCAGATGGCATTCTCCTTTCTGCAGAGGTCGTCTCCTTCCACTACGAAATGGAGGAATACTGGTTCCGTATCGATGCCATCTTCCAACCCTATGATCCCCATGACCCCCACGTGCTGCCGAAAGCCAAACAACTTGTTCTCTTCAGACCCTACAACGACTTTTATGATTTCCAAGTCAACCTTTTGGAAATCTTCCCTCAAGAGGCTGGTCGGGAACCCGGATCAAACCGCATCCTCCCCTTCATGCCCGGTCCTACAGAGAAAGTCGACGGTCAAATCACGGCTGTGCGACGGGTTGAGCTGGACCAGTACATCCGCAAGCTTTGCGGCTTGAATTCCATCGGCGCCTCCTACATCTTGGAGCACCAACTTATTCGCAACTTTCTTTCTCTAAAACCAGGCGATGTAGAGAATGACATCGAACCTCGGTATGACGAAATTAGTGCACTGTTCTCCGACGGCGGAGAACAGGGCGCCGCCGGGGTTGCACGTGGAGACTCGGCCACACGCGATTTTGAAGAAGAAGTCCGCGATACACTTGGCGAGATGAAATTATCCAGCCGGGATGATCGCAGCGACGGTTCAGATTATGGCGAGGATCATACTCCCCCTTTGCAACCCTACTCGATCCCAACCGCTACTGCCCACCAACGATCCGGTACACAGACTGGCGAAATCTCGTCACTTCACTGTGAACGGTCAAATGGTCATATGAATGTTTCGCGGGCATCACGCGGATCAAACATCTCACACGTTCAATGGCCCGAATATTCTACGTCGTCGCCGTCGTCGCTCCATTCGTCTCAGCCATCCCTTACAACCCGCTCGCGTTCACATTCCACAGCCACTACTAACATGAATGCACCCCCCATGTCTGCAGGCAATCCTCAGATTGCCTTTGTCAAGATCAAGATTTTCGACCGTGTCACTGATGACTTGATCGCAATTCGTGTTCATCCCAAGGTGACGCACTCTGAGCTCATGTGTAAGGTCCAGGCTCGCCTCGGCACGAGCATATCCAGTCTGCGGTACCGCGATAGTCTCCACCACGAGTTCATAGGACTCGAGGGTGACCATGACTTGCGCGACTGGCTAGAAGGCGCAGAAAAACACATCTTGTATGCTGATTGATCTTGTGGTCATACTGGATATGTCTGCACGGGGGTGTATCAGTTATATTGTAGATCTCTATGAAATTCGTTCGGTGGTTGTCTGTATTCGTCTTCTCTTAGTTGTTACTTCGAGATGTGTGCGTTGCCTTGATACGTTGCACTTTTAATAAAGTTGGACCTTTCTTGACAAACTACTATAAACGTCACTGACATGTCTCGACCTCAAGGCGCCCAAGCACCCTCTGAAACACTCCCGCCCACAGCCAGAGCAATTGCCCTCCTTCTCGCATCAACCCCCACGGTTCAAGATGCCCAACCGGGTGTCCTCCATCAGCTCCTCGAGTTCGCGCATCGCTATACGACCCAAGTACTGTCGGACGCGCAAGTGTATGCAGACCATGCTGGACGCACTGGAGCATCCAAAATCGAGATGGAGGACATCGTCTTGGCGGTACAAGCGCGCGTTGGATGGGAATTTGGAGGCAGGGTACCAAAGGAGGTGTGTTCACCCGTGCACGCTCCCATTTTGATTCATTGGCTCGCCGCTCACGCGTCTCGTACTACGGTATATGTGGCGATCGTTTCTAGTATCTAACGTCCCTTGCATCGCAAACGAACGCGACGCCTCTTCCTGCAGTCCCAGAGGTCTTTGGTGTCCGGTTACCATCGTCCTCGGACACGTTGACGTGTGTCAACTTTGACCTCGTACCGAACAAGCCTCCGCCGACCGTCAAACTGTACGACGAGGAAATAGAAGAGATAGAGGAGGATGAAGAAGAAGAAGGCGTGCTGGCGGCGCAAGAGGACGAGGAGGATGACGCTGATATGGAGCCTGCTGCGATTCCACTTACGAACGCTCCCATAACCCCTACGGATATTGAGATGGGAGGGACACCCGCGCCAATCATAGCGGGTGAAGCACCGGAAGAGGGTAGCGAGAACGGAGAAGAAGCGGATTTGTTTGGAGGGGGTGGAGATGATGAAGACGAAGAAGAAAGTAATGCAGACGAGGCGATGGAAGAGGTACAGACGACCAGCACACCTTCCAGTGGTGTCAAACGGAAACTCGTAGAGGAGGAGGATTACGATTAACAAAATCCGACCGAACGGTATGAACAAACGTGTGTACCAGCCCAGATGCAGTTGAACGATCTAATATGTATCATAAATACGAGGAGCTACGAGATGAACCGAAAACTGAGTTGCAGAAGTTCACGGCTAACTTCCAGGGGACCAGCGCCGAGCACGTGCCAACACTGATGGTTAACGTTCATCGCCGCATTAGAACAGCGATGATGAAGACGACTATGGCAATGATGATGAAGATGACGGTGCCCCATGCTATAAAACGAGGTCAACACAGGGAAGAACAGGAGGAGAAAGAACTCACATTGACCCCCGAGGACTTCAGGAACACTGACCACGCGTATGGAGCTGTCAACGCCACCTGACACGAGCAACTTCGAGGTAGGACTGAATCGAAGGGTAGTAATTGAGAACTCGTGCGCTTTCAAGATGGACAGCAGTGGCTAACGGTCTCGGCATGTTAATGACATAGTGCAGAGAGTTTGCAGTCTAGCTCACCGTCAAAGTATTCGAGTCTAAAACACCGAGACTGTAGTCAGATGCACCGAACGCAAGTAGCCTGCCATCGGAGCTGTGAAATTTAATTTGGCCTGCTGGCCGACATGTGTCAAAGCAAGAAACGTACCTCACGTCAAAGCACGTCAAGTTACCATCACAGACTTTCCGGATTGTTTCTATACAGGCATCGAAGGAACCGTCTCTGTCTGTGATCCTCCACTTCAGAACGTACGCTCGCCTCTTGGCAAGCTTCGCGTGTTTAACACGAGGCAGGGTAACATTGACGACAGAATACAGTGTGTCCTGACAAACGGGGTGTAACCTGCAGACATGGTGAATAGAATGGAGTGAGTGGCAAGTGTGGACTCACCGTGCAGCACGGAACATGATATTCGATCCCGAGGGAACCCCGGGTATGGAGGGAACATCAATAGTTTCAATCACGCTAAGCCCTTCCGGAGGATGGTCCAAATTAGACTGTGGGATGCCACTCTCTTCTGTTTTATTGTGTTCGTCGCCATTCGCATGGGTAGGGAGAGCGTATACCAAGAGCTTTGAACTAGTAGCGAGAAAGAGCTGGATTGATGCGGTTCCTAAAGAAGTAACAGAGACGGGAAGGGGGTTGACGTACTTGGGATGACGAGAAAGTCGCATCGTATATTTCTCCATTGTCGACATGTATTGAGGGAATCACAGGTGAAAGGGAGTCGTAATCGAGGAGAGAGAACTGAAGGGTTTGGTTGAGAGCGGTTGCCAAGTACGAATGAGGACTGTTTTACATCATGAGCACCAGCAATAACTAGATATCTGCCGTTCGGTGAGAGGACAGTCACGCGCTGGAGGTCGGGTAGATATGATATCGTCTGTAGTGGTTAAAGAAAGACGAACCTGGTAATCATCTAAGCTGCTAGAGGCGAGTGTGCTGCAGGTCGCAAGCTGCGCGAACCTTGGTGACTAAGTCAGCGGCGAGCAACGGATATATTGGAGACGTACTTATGCTCGTCTGTGCTCACTGAGAACTTTCTACAATTCTCGTTCTCCCCTCTCTTCAACCTTTCTGGGCTGCTATTTATGCCACACACGAGAGTCCTGCTCTGCAATCATGTATTACTGAAAATCCGCAAAGGTGTTGAATGTGTGATACCTGAGGATGAGCGGCCATGCTCATTGGTGCGTCGTCGCCCCTTTCGAGTTCCAGCTCGTTGAGAATGTTCAGCTGTCTGTCATCGGATACACGGAATAGTTTCTAGTCGAGGTGAGTGAATGGATGCATCCCGGTGCGTAGTGGGTATACCAATTTGTTCTTTATTCCTGTCCTTGAAGCGCCGCCTCCGCCACCGACGAGAACTTGGTCATCAGCGATGAATGCGCATGAGTACACGGGAAAGGCGGGAATGGGATACGCAGTGTGTTGTGCGCGCATGAGTGTGTTTGACATACCTCAAGTTGATTGCAACGTATGAACGAGTCTATCTGTGGGAAACACCTTCCCTAATGGGCTACTCATAGAGAAGCATCTCTTTGCCCTGTTCCGAGCTTGGGCCCGAACTACAAAATCGGTTTAGCTTGAGGACAGCCGGACAACCAGATCCTCAATGTCCTGGCCCTCCGTGGACAATCCTGGAATCGCGGTGCCCCACTTGACCCTCCAGACTGTTATCGGCATTAGCGTGTCTATCGCTGGCAATGTGCTCATATCTTTAGCCCTGAACCTCCAAAAACTTGCCCATCTAAGACTCCACCATGGGCGCAAAGACATTCTACCAGACACAGAAAGGGAGAGCAGACCGACAGGGCGCGACACGAGTACAAGGCACATCATCCATCCAGACGCTGCCGCTCGTTTCGGTGCAGCCCAGCAGGCCTTGGAAGAGAACAACCAATTCGAGAGACAGCCACTCCTTCCACACCGATCCCCCAGCCAGCCTCCTCCATCGTCCTATGGTTTGGGTCCATACCAGGTTTCCGTCGCTGGGGATGATGCTAGAAGCCGGAAAAGCAGCTCTGCTGCGCGACCCAGACGGCATCCGCGAAAACATTTCTTCGCCCCACCGCTTCTACCTCTGCGGTTTATGCTTGGGGGTAATTCTGCGGATTCGTCGAATGTTCGTGCAGATCTTTCAGATCACTTAGCGATGTCGGTTGAGGACGTCTTTCCCCGACGAAACACACGGACGAGCCATCAAGGCGAAGCATCTTCCCCGAAGTTGACTGAAGATGGAAGAGAGAGCGATTACCTACGCTCTAAACTATGGTTTGTCATTCATGTACTCTTTGAATGTTTGATTCAACGCGTTCACGTAGGTGGTCTGGTTTCGTTTTGATGAACATTGGTGAGACTGGGAACTTCATTTCTTACGCATTCGCTCCTGCTTCGATCGTTGCACCACTTGGGACGGTGAGATAATTAACTCACTCTTTCAAAACGACCATTCCCTCAATTAATTTTCTAGTTTGCGTTGGTTGCAAATTGCTTTTTCGCACCTTTGCTTCTGAACGAACGCTTCCGCCTGGTAGAGTATATTCAGTGCGACCCAGGAGTGGAGGTCCTAATGAAAACACACAGCGTGACATATTCGGAATCCTGCTTGCTATTATCGGGGCGACAACTGTGGTACTTTCCTCTCCATCATCGGGAGGTGAACCACCCGTGCTGACACCTGAAGCTCTGGTTGAGGCGATAACCCAGCGTCCTTTTGTGATCTTTTCGATCATATACTTGGTGTCTGCTATCATCCTTGCTGGTCTTAGTGAAGGTAGCATGGGAAGGCGCGTCGTTGTGATCGACGTTGGCATATGTGCTATCTTTGGTAAGGTATCGTGTATTCGCGTGACGTGATCGCGGGCTGACCCTCTTGGCAGGCGGCTTTACGGTGCTAGCGACCAAAGCGGTCTCCACACTTTTGACAAAGGAATGGGCGAAGATGATGGCCGAATGGGTTACTTATCCCATTCTAGCAGTCAGCCCAGTCACTCTGCGTGTGAATTTTGCGCTGATCACCCGCTCTAGGTACTTGTCATTACAGGTGTCCTGCAGATTCGATATCTCAACCGAGCGCTGAAACGTTTTGACTCCAAAATCGTCATTCCCACCCAATTTGTATTTTTCACGCTGTCTGCTGTCGTCGGATCCGCGGTCCTTTACGGCGACTTTCGGCAAACCTCGTTCCACGAAATGCTGACATTTCTCTATGGCTGTGCCGCTACGTTTGCCGGAGTATTCGTCATTGCGAGTAGCCCAAATGGAAATACGAGCGAATCGGTACACGATGAAGAACGGCGTGATCCAGGAGGCAGGCGGGAGGCGGCCTCGAGGATCGATGGTGTTGGATCGCTTGGAACACAAAATCATCAAGCTCAGGGAATGCCGAAAGTTGGTGCGCGCGAGATACCGGTGCTCAGGCACAAGCAGAGCACGCTAAGTCTGGTGGGGTACACGCCTGTGCAAAGCTATTTGCTGGTCCACACACCACCGAGGGACCGAGTGGCCCATTGGGAGAGAGGGGGGGAGAGCCGGTAACATGTCCGACCGAGGAGATTGTAGAATATTTTTGCATATGCTCTTATACCGCCCGTATTGCATATGTACATAATTTTAAAATATGGTCTGGACGTCACATTCCCATACTTCCAAAAAAGGAGCAGACGGCTGTATGACGTCAGGCAGCGGAGCTCCAAGGCTGGGATGACAAAAAGGACAGCAGTGCATACATCTCCCACCAGTTTGCCGTCCCCACCACACCTTCTCCTACGTTCAGCGTCCTCACCGTCGTCGACAGCAGCGACAATGCCCGCCGTGGTGGCCGCTTTCAAGAGTGCGTCTAGTCATCCCCTGTTTGGAAGCCCGCAGGCTAACTCCGACCCCAACCCCCACGTTGGCCAGATCTCATCCGCAAACACCAAAATCATCGTCAGCCCGACTCAGACGTGCAGGAGCACTCAAAGTCACCACCGCAGGCATCTCAGAGTACCATCAAACTACCTCATAATCCGGAGCCTGCAGTACCTTCCGTAGAGCAACCCACAGAATCTCATTCTTCTCCTTCTCCCGAAGCCGCTACGAAAGGATCGATGGTTGCCCCATCAGACGGACGCTCTTCCAATCCAAATATGCCCACCTATAAGGGACTCGAGAAATTCAAGCTTGTAGCTCGGATGGGGGAGTCAGTATATACTGCATAGGTATCCGACGGACTAAAAAAACATCGGCTTTTCAGTGGTGCTTTCTCGGACGTGTACAAGGCGGTCGACCTTACGACCGGTGAAAAAGTTGCTGGTGAGTACACTTGTATTGGTGTCAAGTCACTCCCTTGCCTAAACATGCTGCTCAGTCAAAGTAGTTCGGAAGCACGAACTAAACGCATCGCAGGTAAGTACCCATATCCGAGATCGTTCTCCAGTAGTTCATATTACCCCACCCTCTTCCCTTCCACTATCCTTCCCGGTCTCCGGTTACGCACTATCCACCATATCGTCCCTCTGTAAGGCCGGCGAAAAACATCTCAGCCCTCAGTTTCAGAGAAAGCCGCGCGTCACAGAGGTGACATCTTTATATTCTGTTTCAAATTTGATACTGTGGAACTAATCATATTTTCTTTGCCTCAAGCGTGCAAATATTCTTAAAGGTACGTTCAACCCGCGCGACGCGACAATGAATACTTATTGGCTCGCAGAGGTCCAAATAATGCGCGGTATGAATCACCCATCAATAGTCAAGCTACTATCGTTTTTCGAATCGCCGGATTACTATTTCCTTATACTCGAACGTAAGTAGCTTTACTCCAGCAAATCGGCAATCTTGGTTTACGTATATTTCTAGTCATGGAGGGAGGGGAACTGTTCCATCAGATTGTTAAACTCACTTACTTCAGCGAAAACCTTGCAAGACACGTCATCCTTCAAGTTGCTCAGGGCATCCGATATCTGCACGAGGAGCGCGGCGTGGTTCATCGGTGAGCTCATTCAGAAAACAATGCCGTCCTCACCACTATTAATATTTCCGGTTTGCAGCGATATCAAGCCCGAGAATCTGCTCTTCGAACGAATACCCATAATACCCTCCAAGATAACCATACGACGTCCGTATGACGAGGAAAAGGAAGATGAGGGTGAATTCATACCCGGGGTCGGTGGCGGTGGCATCGGGCGAGTCAAGATCGCTGACTTCGGCTTATCAAAAGTAGTATGGAACGAGGAAACCATGACGCCATGCGGGACCGTTGGTTACACCGCTCCTGAGATCGTAAAGGATGAGCGTTATTCCAAGAGCGTCGACATGTGGGCACTTGGCTGCGTTCTCTATACGCTCCTTTGCGGATTCCCTCCTTTTTATGATGAGAGCATCAATGTTCTGACCGAAAAGGTTGCCCGGGGATATTATACATTCCTGAGTCCCTTCTGGGATCACATCAGTAGATCAGGTATCTTCAGAGTTTTCGAATATGTAACATTGATCTCATTGCATTTCTAGCCAAGGACCTCATAGAGCACCTGCTTTGTGTGGATCCAGCTCAACGATATACCATAGACGAATTCTTGGCGCATCCTTGGTGTAGCACGGCTCCGGTGCCACCAACCCCGAACACTTATGCCCAAACTCCTCCTCTTGACTCACCCCTTTTGACCGCTGCACATGGTGGAATCGAATCGGCACGCTCCCCTGGGTTAACAACCTTGAAGGAAGCCTTCGACATCACGTATGCGGTACATCGAATGGAAGAAGAAGGGGCACGTCGGCGCGCCTACAACGGACGAGGCGGTGCGGGAGCAAGAGGATTTTTGCATGGGCTTAACGAGGACGATGAAGACGGCAACGAGGATGACGAAAGCCTACTCATTGAGGCTCGCCATCGACGAGGTCAGGCTAATGGTGGGGTTCCAGCAGACACGAGGGTACTACGAAACGTGGATGTGCCTGCAATCGTGAATGTGGTCCCGGAGAAAAATATATGGGATGGACGAGCTGGACCCCGCGATCGCGGCCGCCGCGCAGGAGGTTCGAAAGGATTCGAGTTGGACATAGACAACGCAACACTACTCGGCCGGCGCAACAAGAGGACCGAAATACAGGCTGCGAACCCATTAGCGCAGAATACCATCCCTCCAGGAAGCCCGATGCGTGTCGAGTAGTGCCCTCGCCACCCCCTCTACCTAGCCTCCATCGCACCCACTCTCCAATGGACATCATCATCATTTTGAGCTGGTCATGTCGGTTCTATTTATTTTGCTGCACCACCGAACGGTTCATTCCCAGCATTTCCGTTCCTATGTGATTGTCGTGACACCTGTTTGGACCATTCTGATGCTCACCAGATGGGTTTTACACCTCTCCGCGATCCACATCTTTCTCACTTGCATGCCGTACTTTTCTCCCTCAGAACAACTTAACTGTACGCAGTGTAATATGGCTAAGAACATACGATCTTACAGCCACGTTCCCATTGAACTCCACATGCTGTTTCTAGTACTTTCTACCCTATCAATATGACAACATCATTGTCTGTGTTGTACTTAGACTACCTATATCGTGTACACATTGCGATGAAGCACTACATACCAGATCAGACAAAGCTATCCTCGCGCACGGTTCCATCGTTCCCTTATTTACACTCAAACCAAATGCATCAACATCACAGCAGGGAAGGTACAACCATCGTATACAAACATATAGCTAGATATTTAAAACTGACGCGCCCTCAGCCCTCTACGACCAGTATCGAGGCACCCCCGTCTCTCGTGACCCGACGCCGTGTTTTCATCAATATATAGCGGCGCCCGAACTGGTTCAACTTCGGAATTTGGCTTGGAGGCCTCTGAGCTCCTTGAGTGGTAGCTGCTTGCGGTCCGTCCGGAAATACACCAAAGCCGGATGGTGCAAGCACGATAGCCTCGCCGGTCTGCAACAATCATTGTCAACCAAGCGTTCAGAAAGTCTCATGCGCATAGACTCTCACCTCCAGTCTGACGACACGGTCAAACGCGTCGTCCGCAGAGATGTCGGCGGATACGTGTTTCGCCAGGTGTTCCCACCAGGACGGGGAGGAGAACCGATGTAGAATCGCAACGGTGCAGAGATCGAGTAGGACCGGGGGAACGACGGTCGGTTCTAGGGATGAACATTAATGTTAATGAGTGGCGACTTGGATCGGGAACAGAACGCGCTCGCCTTGCGTGCTGATTATTAAGCGCATAGCCAGGTGCCGTTGTTCTCGTGCGAGCGTCAACAAAGATTTCGTGAGTCCCGACACGGTTTTGTGTGGAGACAGATACTAGAGACGGGAAGGTTCATGAACGACGCATAGGGATCGTCGGGATTACTTACTTTGTGCGCTTCGTCCACTACGAGGACCTTCCCAGTACCCACTTCTGCCCTGACAAACAGACGAGTAATGATCTCGAACAATCCACACGCCGAGGCGGGATCAATGAATGGATCAGAAAGATCGATGATCGTTAGCTGCCCAGCCGCAAACCGATCGGTTTGTGGACTAGCGCGGGGGCGGGTATCCAAAAAAGACGTTAGCAAGGCCATACGTTGTTCCAGGCCAGTCAGCTGAGCTGGGTTGAACGATTCCTTCTTGTCCTGAAGGCGTTTCATGAATTCATCGTAGCGAAAATTTTCCCCGAGATCTCTAAGGATCGACTGGAAGTCGTCAGCCGCGACAGAAAACGGAACGAAATCTTCACTCACGAGAACGCCCTGAATGTAGAGTGGAGCAGACTCGGATGACCCAACGGCCATCATCGACAAGAATGCCTGAGCATCAAGCTCATCCTTTTTGAAGAGAAGTGGTTCGACTGTTACCCGCTCCCCAAGAGGGGCATAAACAGCCGTCATCGTCTTGAGCGACGACCGCGAAACGTAAACTTTGACTCTGGGAGTCTGCACGGTGGGTATGTTACACAAAGCTACCCAAGCCGCTTCGCTTGGCCTTGCACTGGGCCCTCCTTCACCAAAGTGAAGAACGAGGCCCGAAAGTGACTTTTGCAGAAAGCCGATAGGACGCAAGTTCGGGATAAACATACTTTCTAACAAGATCGACACAGTGTGTGACTTGCCGGATCCCTGTACGCCACAGACGACCGCAGAGAACGGGGCATTCTATGATCCGGGAGAGAAGTTGAGTTTTTTTGCAGACAAATGGATATTGTTCCCACCGTGTTGATATACAGGCGTGGATCCGTGGGCGAGTATGGTTGAGATTTATTGCTGCATGAAATATAATATGTCAGGCAAGAATTTGGAACCACGTACTGACATACAATATATGCATTGCACGACCCAGGACCCCATACTGCGTCATGTTATCGCGGTATCCCGCCGCCACATATGCATCACGGGTCACTATGGGAGCAGTTCGGAGCTCGTGGTCCTTACTGCGACCTTGTGCATCGCTTGCGCCGTCATGAAGAAGCGCAAGTTCTTCCTGAAATGCGCGCGTTAAAAAGACATACTTGACATAAACGTTTCCAACACGCACGTAGACAGGTAAGGATGACGCAGCGCCGTTCATACCGTTTTCTGTGTTCTAGAATTAATATGACCGATGCGAAAGCGCATCGTTCGATCCTGTCAGCCAGCCGGATCGTGGTCAACAACTAAGGGACGCACGTATGACACAGCATGCTGCGCAGTACTCTTTGGAATAGCCATATCTATGGTTGTCACCGAGTTTGTGGAGTTAGAGGCTGGCGGCTGGATCGACTCAGTTATAGAAAAAGACGAGGATGAAGAGAATCACCCACCATTGCCGCCTCGGCCGGAGAAGGAGATAAATATCTGATAGATCCAGGACTCGGATCCCCGTTGTGGTTGCCACTTGCGGATATCGAAGATGAGGTGTTCCCATTCTGCAATTGAGTCAGAGGTGCATAGTTGCTGGTGTCGACGTGCGAATACCTGCGAAGGGCGCAAATTGGGCGCGTGTTGATGAGGATCCAACACAGAACGGATGGTAGTTTGGGATAACGGGCGCGTAGCGGATGACACTTGGGACTTGCCCATTTTGTGTGTCTTCTGTCCTGAACTTGCCAAGGGAGATGCAATCTCCTTGCTCCCCGCTCCGTTCATTGGCTCTGATGGAGAATGAAGCAAGCGGACAGATCACGACCTAGAAGTTATAGAGAAGACCGCAACAAACGTGTAAAGCTATGTTGGAGGTCCTTTATACCTTTCCAACACGATGCATGATGCACTGATAGGAGCCTTGTGGGTGCGTGTGAGCCGCAGAAAAGCTGTAAAAACGCGACGTGCGCGTTTCTGTCCTATCGTGGAGAAACGATAAGATCAGTCTGCTCCGCACGAACCGTTCGGTTTACGCTCGTCGAATCCAGCGACTACATGATGGGTGTTCATTATGTGGAGTAATTACAACAACTTCTCGGTTCTTGGTATACAGGGTCGTCGCGGACTCGGAATCACTTGGACCAAACCGCATACCAACTCAATGCCAGCCTTGTTCGACGTTCCTGGTTGGTCCGTTCCATCCGACCCAGTCTCTGCCCAGCGCCAGTCGAAGAAGCGCAAGCATGCTGCCAGTTCGGAAGAGCAGGATCTGCTCCGCACTGCCCAGGCCAACCTTGACAAACTGATAGATTCTCTCGGAGGCTGCGCTGCCTTCAGTGACGACGTAGGCGATGGGTCATCAAAGAAAAAGAGAAAGAAAAAGCCCCACAAGCCTACATCACAGCCTTCTCACTCTGATCAGCGTCGAGAGGATCTCCATCCCCCAGGAAAGCCACATAGCCAGGCGAAAGCTGCAGCTCCTACGGTAGACCCACCCACCACTTCCAACGAAGCCGCTTTGCCAAGAAAGAAGGCAAAGACAAAAAACGCAAAGCGTGTAGTTCAGCCCACGAAAATATCTGAACATTCTGCTGTTGTTCAGGACACGGGCAGTCTAACCCCACTTCAGCGAAATTTGAGAAAAAATTTGGATGGGGCTCGCTTCAGGTTTGTCCCCAGCTCCGTGTAGATCCATTAAGCTGACCTGTGTGATGACCTAGACTGCTAAATGAAACTTTGTACAAGTCAAGTAGTCTTGAAGCAGTCAAGATGATGAAGGAAGATCCCAATATTTTCGAAGACGTTAGTGCGAATGATTATGACCTTGACATGAGCTCACTCAGATGCAGTATCATGTTGGCTTCAGACGTCAAGTACAATCTTGGCCTTCAAATCCAGTCTCGTACTACATTTCGGAATTATCATCATATCCTACCAAAACAGTGGTCGCAGACTTGGGGTGTGGGGATGCTGCCCTTGCCAGGGCTCTTCTTGCCAAGAACGTCATTGTCTTATCATTCGATCTGGTTTCTGATGGGGCCTATGTAATTGAGGCGGACATCTGTGCTCAAGTGCCGTTGCCGGGTTCTGAGCCACAGTCCGCAGGATCCACCCAAGGCGAGGCTCAGATCGTTGATGTTGTTATTTGTGCGCTCAGCCTCATGAGTACCAACTGGCCCAAATGCATAAGTGAGGCTTGGAGAATCCTTCGACCAGGGTGCGCAGCGTCTCATAACCTTGCTCAATTGGGACACTTACAGAGCCGACAGGGGTGAGTTGATGGTCGCCGAGGTTGCGAGCCGATTTACGAGCGTGGACGACTTCACCTCGTTGATCAGCTCCGTTGGCTTCAAGCTTCAGAAGAAGGTAGTCGTTTTCCATGCTGTCGGTTGCCGATGGTAACATACTTCACAGGACGATCACAACAGCCACTTTACGCTGTTTCGGTTCAAAAAGGTAGCGAGATCGGTAATTTCAGAGCAGGAGTGGACAGTACTTATGTCTCGTGGTCGCGTTTTGAAGTCCTGCGAGTATAAAAGACGCTGAGATGTATGGAAGCCCGGCTCTTCCGGCACACGAGATACACACTCTGCACATGAGTAGCTCGGTTTTACTAAGACCCTCGGTCACTACTTCGGCCGAACCCGTCATGTCTGCCATGGCCAACCAAGTATCCATTCTGTAGTCTGTATGAGGAACATAAGCACTACACCTAAGAATCTCCTTTGAGACCTGACCTTAGGGAGGAGGCATCGAATAGGACTATTTATGTGGAACTCACTTCGGGCCACTCTGGAGTCTTACTTGTATTTCAGGGATATTAAATGAAATTTATTTACCCCCCACGAGGCGGGTACATGGAAGGCTTCACTGAGCGGTAAGTTGTCGTGTCCAACAGAACACACACATGCAAATGCGATGCCGAGTGGGTGGACGCGTCCAGATACATTAACACGCGCAGCGGGCGCGTTCCTCGTTACTGCACGTGACTATGTGTCAATGGGGGAATAATGGGAAGGCGTCGTCTGATTCCGTGCACCCCGTGGGCCTTGTTCAGGCGGGAAGAGGAGGGTGCCAGTGTAGTGTTGACGGCAGTGGCAAATAAATAATGAGCTGTCACATTGGGATATATGGTAGTGTTGATAAGACACGACACACGTCGTGTCGTGTCGCTGAGATATTGTTCGCCGTGTCGTCATCAACCGAACTGTGGCCGTGGTATTTGAGTTGGAGGCGGCGTCATTGAAGGTGTGTTCGGGTCGGAAGCGAAGGGCTGGAGGGCGATGGAGAATGGCAGGCGCGAGGTGACATCTCAAGCCAACGCATAGAGGGTCAAAACCAAAAAAATAATACCAACAACGATGATGCCATCATTGCAATGACTATTTTTGGTGGCAAGATGGGGCGACTGAGAGGCTCACGAGAGGTCTACGAGAGGTCCCAAGCGGGGGTGGACGCGTTCGGATGGGTTGCTAAGTGCGCATCGTGGGTGCGGGCATTGTACGACACAGATAGCTTGATCCCACTTGAATGTGCTCAACGAAAATCATGCACTCTTGTTGAGCACATTCGAGTGGGCAGAATAGGCGATGATATCGGAGGCGCACGCCGGGAGGGCTGAACGAGGGGTCCGGCCGGTCCGGTCTCGGAGATGGATTATTAATGTGGGTCTGTGAGAGCGCGGGAACCTCGGAAAAGTAGCCTTATCTACGGAACCCAATTTCCTAAACGTCGTGCCGAAGAGTGCGGAGTGTGTACGCTGGAAGAGCACGATTGTCCGCTTCCGTAGAGATGAGATATTACCTAATATAGGAATGCACCTTATCAGCCGCCAGTCATCCAGAGTACCACGTGCGGTTACCTGGTGACTTTGTCGTCGTCTCGTCTTATCGTGATGCCAGGAAAACGACACGTTTTATCACACCCTATCGTCAATGCACGGTTGTCCCAACTCCGGTTGGCGACGACCAACCCCAAAGATTTCCGTGAGGTGGGTGGTTCCACAGGGCAAACAGCACCCGCTGACGCGTGCGTAGGGTGTCCACGACATCAGCTTTATTTTAGGAGTGGAGGCCTCAAGGGATCTTGAAGAAGAGCCATTCAATGGGGTGAGTGCAATTCCAAGTACCATGCCGTCGCTGACGTGCTCCATGCTTGGGGCCAATAGCACACTCCCGTTGCACCGTTCACGGGGACTGTTATCAAACCACGAATCGGCTTGACACCGATCCTCAGGGCTGGCTTGGGCATGGCAGATGCGCTCCTGAAACTTTTCCCGTATGTGAACCCATATCATCCCGATGCCGTGAAACAGCTCTGACACACCTTCGTGATCTATTCTCGGATGCCAGTGCAGCGCCAGTCTACCACCTCGGCCTATTCCGGGAGAAAGTTAGCTTGCAGCCAGTTGAATGTGCGTATTACGCCGCTGCAGAGCTGCCAATGCCGAGGTTGGATTGGTAGATTATTCCAAGTTGCCATCTGTACCGCCGGTCGATGCAGTCTTTCTCTTGGACCCGCTCGTTGCTACGGGTGGGACTGCATGTGCTGCCTTGACCATGTTGCTTGACTGGGGAGTTCCTCGTGAGTAGCATTTTTTTTGGCGTCCCGATCCGCACCGAAAGTCACGCGAAACAGTAAACAAGATCAAGCTACTCGTCGTGCTCGGGTCAGAGGCCGGCCTTGATCGCATTGAGGAGAGCTATCCAGATCTCGAGGTAATAATTCAATTCACCTGTCGTTCTCGATCAGTCGACTGAGGCGTTTGCTCCAGATCTGGGTTGCTGCTGTGGACCCGAACTTGACTCATGATGGACTGATCTCGCCTGGACTCGGAGACACTGTGAGTGGCACGCAGTGTTGGTCTGATCCCCATTGATGTTGTCGACACAGGGTGACCGACTCTTCAACACAGTTCGGGAGTAGGGCGGGTGTGGGACAATTCGGCTATGCAACTGTGGGATGACAACAGAAGTCAGGAACTCGACGACGACTTGAGTCGGCTAATACAGAATCGAATCGCATTGTACAGTACTTGTAAACAGTAGATGAACTCCCTGGTCAAGTCGGGTATCGATAACTTTTGACTTTCGCTTTCCATCGCAGGTTGTGACATCCTCGCGGACAAGAACGTCGACAGTGAATCACAGGACTCTCGTCCGGCGGGCGCCGCGCGGGACGTTCACTGGACTGAAACTGAAAGGCTGAAACCTGGGAGGTATGTAGTCTGGTGACCGAACGAGGGGTATGTGTACCATCATGATGCCATCCGTTCCATCCGTTCCGTTGACACGTGATCCGGGATTGCACGATATTATTGCACGACATGGCACAATCGGGTCCCACCGTTATTCCAAGCTTACCAAGTTACAGATTTACAGGCCTTTAAAAATGGCCCGCAAGCCTCGAGAGCGCTGTACCAAGTCCTGCTCCAACATCCCATATGATGGTCTCAGGCTCGACCACGCCATCAACGCCTTCTTCCCCTACCCTCGTAGCCCCCTCCGACGATTTCAACTCCCTCCTCCCCCCCGGCAGCTCCTTTCATCTCAGCTCCGCTTCAGACCATATCGAGTTCCTCGCTTCCCGCGCTGCAGTCAGCTCTGCTGTCTATGTCTACGACCTCGCCGAACAGATCGGCTTCGGAACCCTCACAAAGTCATGGGCCGCCTCTCTTGAGCATTCTGCCCCTGTAACCCCCCTCCAGACCAGGGCGGGCGCTGGCCTCGGTCTCGTCGGCCGGTTGTCCGAAGGTACCAGCCAGGACGCTATCAGTGGCTCCGTCCTGACTACCTACACTACTCCGGTTGGTCTGGCTGCGATGGCAGCCTCCCTAACCTATCTACCCCCCGCTTCTTCTCGCAGCAGGTTGATCATGCAGGTTCCTGCGGTCACTCCTGTGGGAGACACATTCACACTATCCCCCACCCTTGCCTCCCTTTCTACGTCGCTCAGCATCTTTCCCGAGTCCCTCGCGGTCATACTTTCCGCGACCCCGCAAGAATCAGTCGACCTCACACTGCTTGCGTACCAACTCAAGAATTGGCATGTAGTCCACATCTTCGATCACCATAGCGCCGCCCGCGAAGTCGGTCACAACCTTGTTTCCAATCATGTAAAGGATGTTTCCGGCCTTACTGTATCGGAAGCTGTCCGGATGGTTGGCTATGCGCCTTTTGAATTCGCCGGCGACAGGAATGCGCGTACTGTTTTTGTTCTTTTGAACGGGCAGCTCGCTTTGATTGCCAAAGCTTTGGTATCAAGGACTGTTGGGGTAGCAGTCGTGATCGTCAGAGTTCTCCGTCCATGGGGGGCCGATGAACTCCAGAAAATCATTCCTTCCACCGCGGAAGAAATCCATGTCTTCGATGACGTACCCTATGAAACCACCCGAGGCCCCCTTTTTGCCGACGTGTTCGCATCTTTATATGATCCCGCTCGCTCCCGGCCCATGATCCGCGCTCAGCGAGTTACTCCGGACAAGGGGAAGGAATTTATTTCTGACCCGACTCTGTTCTACTCCCTCCTCGCGTCATTTTTCGATCACTCTTCCGCCGATCTTAGTCCGGAGAATACGGGAACGAAACTTGCGTTCCTCAGTACCCCATCGAACCATCTCACTTTCTTCCATCAGCTCATCGCCGACACGTTCTCTCGCGGGATTTCTATGCGTCGACTGACCGACTACGACGTTTTCAGCAAAGCAGGTGGGATTACCGCAGATCGCATCATCCTCTCCCCAAAGAAGGGTGATGAGAATTTCCTGCCCGTCTCTCTGGCGCTGCCGTTGAACGGTAACGGCTTGACAGATTTCATGTGTATCATCGAGCCCCACCTGCTCCAGTCTCATTCTGTCCTGGACTGCGCTAAGCCGAAGTCGGCCGTCCTCGTCATCACATCGTGGTCGAGTGCTGAATTACTGGAAAACCTTCCCGCTCCAGTATTGGCATTGGTCCTGCGCCGAAAGATAAGGCTATACACTATCGATGCAAAGCTGATAGCATCAGAGCTATGCAGAGATCCCGCGACCAAGGAGACCGTTGAAGGCTTGATAATTTATCTCGCGTTCTTGAGATTATACCTCGGCAAGGTTTCCAATCAAGCTGTTGTTCGCAAGTTAGCGCTGGGGCTAGTTCCCGACGGCTTACGCGATGTTTTCTCCGAAATTAATGCGCGTACTTGGGAATCGCTCCTTCGGGTCGAGTTGCCCCTGGCTTCTGAAGTCCCCTCCCACCCATCGGATACAGCCACAAATATTCCCGCACTCAGGCGCTTCGAGTTCAATACCATTGCAGTCGATACCGGTTCCGGGCAAACCGTCTACAACGGCTCAAAGGTGACCTCCTGGCATGAGGCTGCCAAGCACCTTCTGTTCCCCTCGGTTTTCACTCCCCCTGTTCCTATCCCACCGGAAACTGAAGACTTTCCGCAACTTCCATCCCTCCACCCTGAACTCGAAGAACGCACGTATCTGGTGACGTGTACCGTGAACCGCCGTCTCACTCCACTCGATTACGACCGTAACGTGTTCCACCTCGAGTTCGACTCCGAAGGCACAGGTCTCAAGTATGCCATCGGAGAAGCGCTTGGGGTACACGGATGGAACGACGCAGATGAAGTGTTGGACTTCTGTGCATGGTATGGCGTTGATCCCGATCGGGTGATCACCATCCCTGTCCATGGCGGGGAGCAGATGCACAGCCGTACCGTGTTCCAGGCTCTTCAACAACAGATCGACCTTTTCGGGGAACCACCCAAGTCATTCTATACTGACCTCGCATCATATGCTACCAAGCCTGTGGAGAAATTTTCTTTGCAATTTATTGGTTCTCCGGAAGGCTCGTCGACGTTCAAGAAGCTTAACGAAACGGACACAGTCACTTTCGCACAGGTTCTTCAGCGATATCGCAGTGCCAAACCAGGCATTGAGAGACTCTGTGAGATGATTGGCGACATCAAACCTAGGCACTACAGTATAGCGAGTGCACAGAGCGTCGTCGGCAATCGCGTCGACCTGTTGGTCGTCACAGTCGAGTGGGCAGCTCCGAATGGTGAACATTTTTTTACTTTATCAATGAAAGGCGCTGAATAGATGGCCAGGGGATCTCCGTTATGGCCAATGTACTAGATATCTTGCCGGCCTCAAGGTTGGGCAAAAAGTGACCGTCTCCGTCAAGCCCAGTGTCATGAAGGTGCGAACACTAACATTTCCCCTTTTCTACTTCTGATGCACGTAATAGTTACCTCCAAGTGACAGCCAACCTATTATCATGGCTGGTCTCGGTACTGGTGCTGCACCATTCCGTGCTTTCCTCCAGCACCGTGCACACCTCTCTGAGCAAGGCATCGAAGTCGGCGACACATATTACTATTTCGGTTCTCGTCACCAACACCAAGAATACCTCTATGGCGAGGAGATAGAGGCCTATATACTCGACAACATCATCACGAAGGCCGGTCTAGCATTTTCCCGTGATGGCCCCAAGAAGGTCTATATCCAACACAAGATGTTAGAGGACGCTGCATCGTTGGCGGACATGCTGAAAAACAAGGCCGGGGTGTTCTACCTGTGTGGACCCACTTGGCCTGTGCCAGACGTCTACGAGGCCTTGGTGGGCGCATTGGTGAAGAATGAACACATGACGAGAGAATCGGCGGGCGAGTATCTCGAGTCTTTGAAGGAAGACGAACGTTATGTGCTCGAGGTAAACGTCACCCGTGTTTGCTTGTGGCGATTTTAACTCACGTCTGGTCGACAGGTCTATTGAGCCAAACAACAGACGTTTAGAAACTTGTGTTTGAAGGATATCCTTTAGCTAGCGTGTCGGTGGAGGAAATCTAGGAATAAAGAATTCGTTGTGCATTCGTCGTCGGGATGTGCTCTTACTATGTCATCCATCATCTTTCTGTTATTCTGTTGAGCCCCGCAGTGTGCACCGTGTGGTAGGCAAGGGCTTCAAGTTATGACGGATCTAACGTTATGACGTTTCAATCATCTTACCGGAAACCATGGAAGCTGGACGCTTGGTCTAGGTTTCAGTCAACTCAAGATCTGCTACGTTCTCACTGGCAATGACTGAGTCCAAGATCTAATCGAAAAACGTCGTTTACTCCTTCCTACTGCCATTTCAACCACTCCAGTCACCATAAGCCTAGTGTCATACTATAATACGAGTGAAGATGCTGCTCTCAAGTAGTTGTGTACTAGTCTCTTGCTTGTACATCCGTACATTTCGAGATCCTACGCGCATCCACACCCATACTCCACCGATCCCGCATCATAAGCAACAAGATGGTTTTATGCATGCGCGACGTGCAAAAAAAAAAAAAATCGAGATGACGAGCAAAATACTACTAATAGAATGGATCATAGTCCCCGCGATATACTAGCCACCCCCACCACCCGACCAACGAGAAGATGACAACACCCGCAAGACCAACGACGACGCCCATTGCGATCTGCCCGGCTTGACTGAGTTGTGGGCCACCGCAACCCTGTTGGTATGCTGCATCACACGGCATACCCTGCGGTCGTTTGGACTGATAGTCACCAGCTTGCAATGATGTATAATATGGATCCGAAGTATCGTTGAGGACGTGCATAGCAGCAAGAGTCAACATAGGTGCGTTATAATCCAGGGCAGGCTGGAAAGTGGATGAGCGTTGACACACTGTCAATAGTCTCTACCAACGAACCTCGGTCTCCGGCCAGTCAGCGCGGATGTCGAAGTAGCGGTCGAACTTGTCTGGTCCACCGACAACAGCACCATATAATACATAAGCTTCTTGAGGAGGGTCATTGTTGATATCACTGATATTGTTGCCACCGCTTGCCATCGCCGAATGCGGGTTCTGCGGCGAATTGGGGTTGACACCGACGATGTATGGAGCTGCGAATGGCACGAATATGTCAGGGACATACTATCCACGTTGGCCTGAACACAACGCCTACCAGACATGGGGTTGTTGCCAAGAGTATACTTTACCTGGCTCTTCGCAAAGTTCTGAGAGTTCCACAATGAATCACAGAGAAACGGAAGGGCTGTAAGTATTTACATAGTAATCTTGCTTCTTTGTCTGTGTCGAGGCAAGTGGGACGTATCGGTTCAGAAGCATAGCCGCGTTGAGTGCAGGGTTGAGACTAGCATCATCGGAGTCTCCTGGGTAGTATAGAAGACCACCTATCGACAGATGAGACGCCAGCCCAAGCACAAATCAAGACACCGTACCGGTAGTGGTATACCCATCTCCACCTCCGTATACAACTCTATCGAAGTACGTCTCAGCCTGGTCCTGCCAAGTGGAAATATTGCCGAAAGTAGGATTTGCTTGCGCAATCTGTGCGAATAATACAGGAATTCCAGGGGTTTTGGTATCCCAGTTGAAAACACCTTTGTAGTCAGAGAGATTGTACTCTGAGTAGTAAGATTGCGCTTCTTCATATAGTGAAGAGGAGTTTGTCGCCCAAGAAAGGAATAACGCTGCTATAGCAAGTTCGTCACCATATCCTGAGGATGGATACGCATCGCCCGCTTCGGGGACAGAATTTTGATACTCGGTCTCGCGAGCACTCGTAGCGAAAGTATATAGTGCTTGTGCATGTTCTAAAAGCAACGACGCATACGTAGAATTTTGAAGTGTTGCTGGTCCTGAATAAGAATTCGAGAAGACACGGTTCTGATAGAGATTAGAGCAAGCTGCAAAAGCTGCTGCAGCACCAGCGGCAGCATCGGTTCCGGGGCTACCGAAAGTCAGGAGGGATGGAGAGCCGAATCTCTGCACAAGACTTTACCTAGTGGTATTGATTTGATACGATGTTCGTGGACCAGGTATGGACTGGTCACCTCCCCAATAGTTGTTGTCTGTATTAACTAGATATTCCAATGAGCAGATAATGAAGATAAGGCAAAAAGATCAACGATACCATCAGAGATCTGAACGAAAAGAGTGTTGTTTGTTGGATGTGCCTTTGAATGTATAAACTGGGGTCCTCAAGAAAGATGAGGATAGCTGGCTCACTTTCATGAGCCAATCTAGGCCCCATCGTAACATGGCATCGAGGTACGGTGTTTGATTTGCTAGGTCATAGCCTGGAACAAGTACTTTGCAGTGGAGACAAAAATTACAGAGACTCGAGTCTCACCCTTGCCAAAATCGGTTGCTCCCCAACAGACCGACATGAGTGTGAAAGACTAGCCAAAGATCAATAAAGGGATAGACGCCGGGCGGAAAGACGCTAACCAACGGGAATGTACATTTGATGTAATCTATGGGATAAATTTAAAATCAGGAGACGTTGCCTCTCGTCTGATTCAGACAGTACCTCCTGCATCATAATACCCGCCTGTCAGGTCGAGGTGGACGTCGTCGCCATCAGAGATGGCACTGTCGTTTCGCCACTTGACGCGGTTGGTCGCGGGGAGTTTGCCACTGCGTTGTGCTTCGTAAAAGTAGAGAAGATCGCCGAGCAGCGATGACCATTGGGAATTTGGGATGATGCCACCGGAAGTGGAGACTGCACCGGCTGAAGCATTTGGGGGCATGAAAGAAGGCTCCGGGAGGGGTAACTGGGCAAATGCATGCCCAGCAAGTAGGAGAAGGGGAAAAAGTGACCACTGCATAAGACTACGTACCGATAACACTGAACAGTCGTCGAGATTGAACCTAGTTTCACTGTTCAACACGCGATCACGTGGTCAACGTGACTTGGTCACGAGGCAATGATGTCATACAATACCAGCGCAAAGCGGCCCGGGGAAAAGCCGTCTGAAGAGGTCTATATAAACTCGACGATTGCACAGCGGTTTAAAGGCCCTCCTGACCCAACCCGCATTATCAGCTGTATCCGTTGTCCATCGATGGCCCCAATAAAAACTTGTGTCCTTGGTGTTGGCCTCGCGGGGTTAACCTTTCATGTCCCTTTTATCCTTGCTCTTCCCGATCTATTCACTCTTCACGCCGTGTTGGAACGTAACCCGCAATCCCCTGGAGGCAAAGTTAAGGAACGTTTCGGCGTCCAAACTAGGATATACAGGACGATCGAAGATGTGCTTGGTGACAAAGAAATCGAGCTTGTGATCGTTGGCACTCCCAACGACACTCACTATCCCCTAGCCAAGGCTGCCCTGGAAGCTGGCAAGCATGGTATATATCTCTTTGTACCTGTCCCCAAAGTCCCTGACATCGCAATAGTTCTTGTTGACAAACCCATCACGGAGACCGTAGCCCAAGCCAGGGAGCTTGGTGCAATAGCAAAATCAAAGGGACTTGTCCTGTATGGATACCAAAACAGGCGGTGGGATTCCGATCACATTGCTCTTAAACAGCTCTTAGCACTGCCCTCTTCGTCTCCCCAACATCTTGGAAATCTACTAGAATTTGAATCCCAGTGAGTACTATACCAGACCGCCGGCAGCTAGGTCACCCACCAATGAATTATAGCTATGATCGATACCGCCCGGGTATTAGGGCATCCTGGAAAGACAACGCTGGTGCTGTTTATGATCTTGGAGCGCATCTTTTGGATCAAGCTCTAAAGCTCTTCGGCCGACCGGCCAAGATCACTGCGTTCATCCAGAACATACGTGGTGTTACTCGACCTGAAGTGGATGATATTGTGCGCACAATCTTGGTACTCTTTCCTGGGAATACACTTTGAATGAGTATGCAACCACAGTTCACGATTTACTTACACTACAACGTTGGAAGTCCCTTCCCCAACCCGTTCACCGTGTTGCTTCGTTCCCACATCCTATCCGCGAAGGCGCCGCAGCTACGCTATGTGGTTCGTGGCACCAAAGGGGTATTCACAAAGTATGGCCTGGATACACAAGAAGAACAACTCAAGGCTATGCCCACTGTGAGTAGCATTTTTGCATCCGGATACGGCCAGGAACCCCAGGAAATCTATGGCACTGTCGAAAATATCGCGCCGGACAATACGACCATTACCAAATCCATGTAAGAGGACGTTCTCTCACTGCAGTGTACTGGAATTGATCTGTATCCAAGCTGGCCTTCGGAAGCGCCAGGGCAATATGTTGGACTGTTTAGAAACCTGGCAGGAGCTATCCGAGACAACGAGGAGTCGGAGGTCAAATGGGCAGAGGCTACACAAGTCATTGAGATGATTGAGCTAGCATACAAGAGCTCCAAAGAAGGTCGCACACAGGAGGTTCCTGCATTGTAGCGTTTTGAAACAATTTGTATGAATATGGATCACAGTGTGTACTAGTACTACTACGATAGAAAGGTTGACTTGTGATCGTGCACGTGACCTCCACGTATACAGGACTACTGACTGTGTCTCGTAACTCTCGTTCAGTCATCGACGGTCATCACCATGTCGGTCTCCACTGTGGTCATCCGCGTTGAGTTGCCCTCATATTCACACTCTTTCAACATCCGGGTACCAGAAAGCGCGACCATACTAGACGCTAAACAAGCCATATCCTCCGTGTGCATCGGTCATCCTCGGCCAGACGGTCAGCGTGTGATATGGAGAGGTCGGTGCTTGGATGATCAGGAGAAAATAAGCGAGCTATGGCCGGTAAGAAGAGCATAGGTGGTTCGTCAGTGTTCTCACCTCCATTCTCCGTTTAGTACCAAGACGACCAACGTACCGTCCATCTGTCTGTGCGACCGTCAGCTTGGATGAGTGATCCACCAGGCGCGGATGCTACCACATCGCCTTCCTTACGTGTCGCGCCTTATCCAGCCGAAGAAAGTTCTCCTATGGATTCCCAACAACATTTCACGCCCCCTGCTGCCGCAGACCCGAATGACAACCTCGCATTCATTCGCTTCAAGCACTCGCAGGCACTCTGTTGGCTTTCCAACTCCAAATTGGCTGCTCCCAGTCTACCGGAGGACGTGAATACCAAGCGGAGTGCGGCGAAGCTTGCCCTTCAGCGGTTGGGATATGTTTGGCCAGATATCCTGGACGCCACCTCTCCGTTGGCGAGTCCCCCCTCCACCGATACCCTCGACTACGAGATTACCACCATCGAGTGCGAGCATTCCATTGTGATAGGTCTCTTTGTCCTAATTATGCTTACAGCGGCAGAGCATATCTCTCCCTTCTAACCCCAAGGGGTACACCCTCTCCCTTGCAGGTACATGCTCTCAATGTTCTCACGTATACCTTCTCTATCCTCTCTTTGCCACCATCACGCCCACCACCCACGCCTACTCCCTCGGTCCCAAATGCGTCGTCCGTCCCTCCACATGTGAACGACCTCCTCCGAGAGCTTGGTCTCCCGCCTCTTCGAGCAGTACCAAACGGCAATGTTGATGTCACTGTTCAACCGGACGTCGCAGGAGCACCTCCCATCCCAGAGCATGCCGAAGGAAATATTATCAGAGAGCTACCCATGCGCGCCCTCCTCGCTCCCTTGTTAATGCTCATTTTTCGAACGGTGCTCCTCATTTATTTCTTTTCCCCCACACGCAAGCCCATACTTGGATTGTGCCTCATCGCATGGATCATCTACGAGATGTGGACTCATGTTCGCATCGTTATTCTACGACCATTAGATGGGGCGGGCGGCAACGGGGCAGGGGTCGGAGCGGACGGTGCGCCGGCTAGAAGAGCCGTTGATGCTGCTCCTGTTGTCGCTCCTGTAGGTCAAGACAACGATCGCGTTGGAGACCGCAATCCTCCGCGACCAGGAGGTCGTACTCCGAATACCGAGCCAACTCGCGAGGCTCAGCAAGTGCAAGGACCTCCAATACCAAGGCATTCAAATGGGATCGTAGATAGTCTCGCCCTTGCAAACGTCCATAATGAGAACAAACTACTTTGGCCCCTGCAACAGCCCACGACAGCTCCTGAACCGCCGAGTTTCCTTCGCAAAGTGATGTCCTTCTTCTCTCTGCTTGTGGTTACTTTGCACCCGGAGGTGTATAATCGGAGAAGAGTTGCCCTTCGTCAGCGAGAAGGTCGGCTGCGTACGGAAATGAACGTTACACAGCAGGGAGAGGAAGCGAGAAACGATGAGCAGGTGCCAAGCGAGGAAGAACGAAGGAAGGATGCGTTTAGACAACAGCTCCAGACTCAACACGCTCAACGGCCGGTATGGGTCAAGCGGTATGTCGAACGTGTCAGGCAAGATGATTGGATAGAGGAGTAGATGAATATTTAACGCCTTCATTCGTGCATCCCTCAGGATATTATTTATTGTTGGAAGTATCCATCTATCTTGATTGAACGCGATTCAATTGCAATGAACTAGTCAGAACGCGCGGAGAACGGTGCATGTAAAGATGGTTATTCGCTTTCATCGTCATCGTCCTCATCCTCGTCGGCGAATTCACTTAATGCAGGTCCACTACCATCGGATTCATTGCCATCGCCAAACTCTCCTACACCCTCACCCTCATCCTCGTCCTTATCCTCGCCATCCTCGCTTTCTCCTCCTAACTCGACGTCTTCTACACTACCTTCTTCATCGCCACTCTCTATTGGGGGTTCTATGTTCATCCGATCCCCCTCTTCTTCGCTCTCTCCTTCCACGTATCGAGTTGGCCGTCGGGCATTGTCTGAATGGGTAAGGGTGCGGCTTTTCGACGTCAATGATGCAGGAGCCGAGGAGGATCGCATTTCGATTTGGGACAACACCATATCGAGCTTTCCATTCAAGGACAACAAACTTTCGTGTATTGCTAATCGCGTTGTCAGCGTGGCATGGAGACCTGCTAATCTGGCTACCAAGTCCGGCATCTGGAATTGGTGAGATTTTTGAAGAAAGGACGGAGACGACTCAAACGCACTGTCATGAGATGGCCACTGTGTACGGTGAGCGTCGTTTTTATCCAAGAAATGAGAACTGTGCCTCGCTGTGAACTAGCACCTCCGCCACCGCCCTTCATATTCGCGGCTCTTGCACCTCTTCCTAGTCTCTCCATGCAGGCTAAGAGAAGTGGTAGTGCAAGTTGAGGAGGCAGCCGTCTCACGGTATTTCGAATGAGCATGATGTCAGAGTGCGCTAAACATGTCTCCAAAAGCCGTGAATCAGACGAATGTAAAGCTTGTATGAGTGTCCGTGTAAGCGAATGCGCAGGCACGACATTGGGGGAATCTGGCTGTTTGTCGGGCCTTGATGACGCGCCGAGCTCCTCGTCGTTGTCTGATTCCGAGTCCTTGTTCCCGGCGTCAGCGCCATTCAAGGCTGACAACCTCTGTCCAAGACTTTGTTCGGCGAGATCGGCGTCGAGTGTTCCGTCTACTTGGCGAGCTGCGAGGTCTTCGAGGGCTTGATCCTGCCCGAGTTCCGTGCCAGAATGTATGGCTAACGTCGATGACTCGGCATAGCGAGCATTTTTGGGTGCGACCTGAAATTATAAGACACGAAACGGTAGTCATAGGACTCCGGGGTACTCACCGCAGTCGCGGAGTGATTTTCTACCAGTATCTCGTCGTTTGCAATGTGGGACGCAGGTACGGTAGTCTTCCGCGTAGATGATTTTGTACGCGGTTTTTTCGGTCTTGGTGCGGAGTCCATCGTGTAGAGTCTGCAGACGAGTCTGCCTGCCCGATATTTTGAGAGAATGCGCCTCGTCGAGGATGAGTTGGCGTGCTTCGAGTCGCAACTTTGATACTGTGGAAACAATAAAATTGTTTTGATAACACTTCCGAGGTGGGACTTGCCCGATCGGTGACTCTGCCGTTTGCCGCATCCCCCACCCGCGGACAACTCCTTGAACACTCTCGCCAAGCTTTGCCCCGCTCTTCTAGAGTGCTCAAAGTCATCCGCTCGCCTTCTCGGCGGTACCATTTCACGTAACTTGTAGTAGTCTCGCAAGTCGGTAACCCCCACTTGTTACTTCAAATCTCAGCATGAACTACATCCAGGTGAATATGACCCATCGTCTCGCCGTGCTCTCATACTGACATAAACTAGCTAGAGAAACTAGGTATAGACTCTATCTTTGATTCAGATGGTGGTTCCACTCATTGATCCTGTCACAGGTGAGGGTACATACGCTACGGTGTACAAGGTACAGTGCGCGCTTCCACCTTGGACCCTCTTCTCACTGCGTTTGACGCAGGGGCGCTCCAGGACCACCAATGAAATCGTCGCTTTGAAGGAGATCCACCTGGATGCGGAGGAAGGCACGCCCTCCACTGCTATCCGGGAGATTTCCCTTATGAAGGAGTTGAAGCACGTCAACATCGTGCGCCTCCACGACGTTATACATACGGAGACAAAACTCGTTCTGATATTCGAGTACTGTGACCAAGATCTTAAGAAGTATATGGATCAACACGGCGACCGCGGCGCTCTCGACCCCGCGACGGTTCGAAGCTTCATGTATCAACTCCTGAAAGGCACCTCTTTCTGTCATGAAAACCGTGTTTTGCACCGTGATCTCAAGCCCCAGAATCTTCTTATCAACCGCAAAGGGGAACTTAAGCTAGGTGACTTTGGATTGGCACGGGCCTTTGGAGTCCCTGTCAACACGTTCTCGAACGAGGCACGTACCAGAAATTTTGCACTTGAAATTTTTTTGAACTCCAATTTTAGGTTGTTACCCTGTGGTACCGTGCTCCCGACGTGCTCTTGGGTTCTCGGACGTATAACACTTCCATCGATGTTTGGTCATGCGGTTGTATATTTGCGGAGATGATTACGGGTGTACCTCTCTTCCGTGGTCGCGACAACCAAGATCAGCTACTCCATATCATGCGGATTATAGGCACCCCAGATGACCGTGTGCTGAGGAAGATAGCCACCGATTCTGTATGTGGTCCCGAGTTACCCCAAGTGTTTATCATCTCACCGCCTCGACAGCCGGAAATTACTATCAAGCAATACCCCAAATACCCCAAGCTCTCCTTTCAACAGGTTCTCCCTAAAGCATCGCCTCAGGGTACGTCTTCTGCTTCGGATGAAAAACCCCTCGGTTGACGTGATTCTGACAGCGATCGACCTACTTGAGCGTCTGCTCCAGTTTGATCCCAGCAAGAGAATCACCGCTACAGAAGCATTATCGCACCCCTACTTTACATCCACGGCCAGCCCTTCGTATGGTCCATCTCCGACACCTGGATCAATGCCGCCCCCTCAATTTAACTTCCCTCATCCTCACCCACATGCCCACCATCAGCCACAGCCGCAAGTCCAGCAGCAACAAACACAGCAACCACAACAAATAATAGTTCAGCAACCAGGACAACAACTCGTTCCTCAACAACCAGGGTACCCCCCTCACCCACAGTCAATGTTTGTTGCACAGGACGCTGCACGTATGCAGGCTCAGGCGCAAGTACAAGCAATGGCACAAGCACAGGCCCAAGTTGCGCACGCCCATGCTCAGGCCCAGGCGGCGCACGTTAACCAGCAGGGTTACGGGGCTGGTGGGTATCCGGCTCAGTATCAGCATCCCAGGTGATCTCTTTTCTTGTTGTGAACGTCGTTTTATTTGTTTTGTACTGTTTTCGATGAGTCGACGTGTTGTTGTAGGATGTAGAGCACATTACAGCCATGTTGTAACTTGTAGCCTTGTGAACGTGGGAGAGCGTTTTACCTCCCAAACGTAAAACAAAGACATCGCACTACACCTTCGTCCTCGCTGTCCACAATGATGTCAACCTTTGATTCGCTCGTCGCAGATTTGACTCGCGACGTGCACCGTGTGCAGCCAAAAGACGCTCTCCAGTTCTGCGCCAACTGGTTTCAGTCGCGCTTGGAAGAGCAGCGCACACGTACGCGGGACGCGCTAGCCCTCCGTGGCCACTCGTCCATACAGGATCAGCTCCCTGCCGACTTCTATGTCGACACTCCTGTTAATCTCGCTCCCCGAAACGCAACCCCAAAACCCGTCTCCCCGTTCTCAAACGTCGCTACCCTGCGCCGTGTATCTTCGTTCCACACCACCTTCTCCCACAGCCCTTTTGGCACACTCAATGTCCCCGGGAATGCATTGCTCTCCGCCGATGTCAACGGTGCTAGCAATGGTATGGGACCACCCACCTTCACGCTTGACGGCCGTGAACTTCCTCCCACCTCTCCGCTCTCCGCCGATCCGTCCAACTCTTTTGCGCGATATGACGCCACATCCACACCCACCATGTCCAGCTCTCTCTCGTTGGGTCCGAGTGACTACCTACAAGCCCCCTCCGCCACTATTTTGGCGCGTCGTACATCTGTTAGCGCCGAGCCGATTGCCGTTGACAGTGGCCACGATGATCCTCTACCTGTTTACACAAAAACACCCGACCAACT
The DNA here is from genome assembly GCA_038092675.1 of Boletus rufocinnamomeus. NCBI lineage: Eukaryota > Fungi > Basidiomycota > Agaricomycetes > Boletales > Boletaceae > Boletus > Boletus rufocinnamomeus. The sequence goes on from JBBPQV010000090.1 coordinate 41,221, forward strand.
CCGCCGTATCAAAACGTCCATTGCGAACAACTTCATATTTCGTGACCTGGATGAAGAACAAGAAAGCGGTGTACTGAATGCCATGCAGGAGCGCCGCGTGAACAAGGATGATGTTGTCATTCGACAGGGTGACGTAGGAGAATACTTTTACGTCGTCGAATCTGGACTTTTCCATTGTTACATTCATCCCGAACCCTTGCCGCCTACATGGCTTACGGAAAATCCATCCTCCACCATGTCGTCCCAAGCCGACAAGTTCCTACAGCCTGGTTACCATCCTGTTTATGGACGCAAGGTCATGGAGTGCAAGCCAGGGAACTCGTTTGGGGAGCTTGCCCTGATGTATGGACATCCTCGTGCAGCGACCGTACAAGCTATAGAGTCGTCGACCGTGTGGGCACTGGATCGTATCACCTTCCGCACGATCATTTTGAAGTCGGCTCATAGGCGACGGACCATGTACGAGCAATTTTTATCTACGGTCCCACTACTCTCCTCCCTTGAGCCTGGGGAAAGAAGCAAGATCGCGGACGCACTTGTGAGCAGAGTGTATCCCGATGGAGAGGCGGTCGTCAGCCAAGGCGAGATGGGAGATACCTTTTTCTTCGTCGAGGAAGGAGAAGCCATTGTCACCAAGAAGCAGCGATGCGAGGAAGATGAGTGGCGCGAGATCACTGTCGGTCGCCTCAAGAAAGGGGATTACTTTGGAGGTGGGTATTTTGTTGGTGCACTACGCGTATATCAAAGCTAAGGTGTATGTGACAGAGCTATCTTTGCTCCGACTCGCGCCAAGAGCTGCGACGGTGAGTGCAGTATACCGGGCTGACCAGTCTCAATCCAAGCTCAAAGTTGCGGCGCTGGATGCGCCGTCCTTCACACGACTTCTTGGACCGCTGAGGGAGATCATGGAGAGAACGGCTGGGGAGAGCTATGGTTTGGTGACAAGGACCAGTCGCTAAGCCGGAGGGGGAGACGAATTTATTGGTGATCTTGGATGACAATTTGTAGCATCTGGTTGGTATACCTTGTAGTGAGTTGGTTGTATTGTATTATGACAGTCGCTCCGCGTTTCCGGTTGATGAAGTTGCGATGCCAACCAGAGACAAAATCGTTGGAGTGGGAGAGTATTCCACGTCGGATCCGGGGACTCTTTTTTTCTTCTTCTTTTCCCCATTCCCTTCCTCGACTGTGCCCTACGCCTGTTCATGTTCATGCACAGACAACTGGCATAACAAGTCGTGTTTGAGATACTCCATTGATTAACTTGCAGGTCACTCTTTCGTTCTCGCTCCTTAACCAACGATCTAGGTATGGACCCGCACCGTGGCTTCCACCGTCGTTTTTTCAATAAGAGGCAGGGCCTTGGCGGAGGTGAGTGCCTTGTCTCAATTCCCGTGTTCGTCCCCTCAGTGCATCTTCCAACTGCTTAGTATTGGGAAGTATACTGTGAGTACCTACCGTCTGATAAGAGAAACGATTACGGTCCAACTCTCATTTCCTTTCAGTAGTAGTTCGACACCCAGCTCTGTGAGCCAGAGCACGACGTCTTCTGCGTCCTCGCAGAGCACTGGGAACGCTGTGAGCCTCAGCGGAATAGTTGGTGGAATCACCAGTGTCCTCGACGGTGTTTCAACTCTCGTCTTGCCATCGTCGGAACCTTCCTCTACTACGACATCAAGTACTCCCCTGACGCATTCATCTTCTAGTTCGACTGGCTCGACAACCCCTTCGGCTTCTTCAGCAAAGATAACTTCTTCCTCGTAAGCATCTCTCAGGTTTCGTGTTGTCTCCAACTGAGACTATCAGGACGTCATCGACGATCTCCACATCGGACAGGCCCTTGACCACCTCGGCCACTCCTACACCGACGCCTACTCCAACACCTACTCCAACACCATCAGCCTCTAATACCGTCTTTGCCTCCTCTGACGGTACTGGGATTGTCTATATCACCAGCACACTGCCAGCTGCGTCTCCGACAGCTTCTCCTACCACATCATTCCTGCAGAATCCTTCTCTGGAGGGTGGCATATTTGCCCTCGTCGGTATCGTCGCTCTCATCATCATCTTCGTCCTCGTCACGTGGGCCATTCGCAAGCGCCGCCGTGATCGTCTAGAGAGAGATACCGCCGCGGCGGTCACCTTTGACCCTGGCGCAACGGACCATTATGAACGTCAAGAAGACGCGATCGAGAAGCGCCGACTAAGCGCAAGCTCCTCGGGTCACGGTCACGGGTATGGGTATGGTTATGGTATGCAGCCGGCATATGCGCCTCCACAAGAATATCATGGGCCCGTGGGTTATGGACAATATCCTGCAGCTGCGTATCCCGCTGCTTCTTCGAATCCAGTTCCATACCAGACGCCATCTCCTGCCGTTCCACAACCCGCTGCCCAAGGTGGTGCGAATCTCACGCGCAAGTTCTCTGATCGCAAGCCCGTGCCTCCGCTCCTACTTAGTCCTGGCTACGATCCCTCCAATACGCATGTTTCCATTCCCCCACAGTTCAAGCAACAGTAATCTTGCAGGGGAGTGTGTGTGGGCCGCTCGATGCTGGACACGATACGGACGAATTTGCGAGATGTCTTGGGTGAGTCAAATGGTTAGCGTCTTCTGACGAATATAACAAGGATGTTGTCCTCTGGACAATAGTCCTTGACACTAACGTTTTCACACTCAGATACCTTTACCTTTTTGCCACTTTTTGTCGGTGTTGATACGGCATGCTGGTCCTGATCCCGTGTATCACCGATAATCCCTCGTTGCTGTCGAGCGAGATGTTGCTATCTCTTCTTTTCTTGGCCTTTTTATTTTATTCTCTATTTTTTTTTAGAAAGTAAAGAACGGCTTTTGCGCGGTTCCAACATATTTCCATCCTGATTTGCTGTGCGTATCAGCGATGTGGTTCTAATCTCGTTCATTTGTTCATCCGTCCGAATTCAAGTGATTGTTCCCGAAGCATGTATCCATAGCTTGAATAACGGAAAATGTCAATTCCCAGTGTACATATTCCAGGATCCGCGTGTGTCAACCAAAGTTTCGCGCTCCCCTAGTAGCAGAGGATAACCTGGGCTGTCGGTCCTGTTTGTGGCGCCCGTCAGGCGCCTCTCCGAGGATTAGGGCCGTGTACAGTACGCGAATGGACAGGTAAATGGGCGGTATAGGGCGTGCGGTTTCGAGCCTGCGAAAGGTCTTGTCAAGCTACCCCGACCGCCGCCCTTCCAGGGCCGTTTAGGTGAACTACCAACTGTAACAAGCGAGGGGAGTGGGCTAAAGTAG
>JBBPQV010000091.1:0-43999 GCA_038092675.1 Boletus rufocinnamomeus
GACTTTGACTGGGTCGTTGATGGAGCACCAAGCCCTATCGAGTCTGCCTTGGCCGCAAGGTTATTATGAACCGGTCCATTGATGCCGAGAGCAAGGGAGGGACCAGATGCATTGCGGATGTCAGAAGGACCATTAGTATTTTTGTTATTGTTATCAATACGACGCCGTTTGGATTCGTGGTCCTGACGATTCTCGGCTGAGAAGGTGGAGAGTCAGCTTTAGGCATCCAATTAAATTCCTTCCGGCCAAATGAGTCAAGGAAGAAGTCGACCACACGTACCTTCCTGCCTTTTCCTGAATATGTCATCTTCTCTCCTTGCCAGTCCCTCGAGGATTATCTCTGCCCTCTCAAGCACCAACTTGCCGTGATCTGTCAAATACCCGCCCATCCTCGGCAGCTCCATTTTCCAGATGTGTAGCAATGTATCAATTGCGCCTTCTCTGATCTCCAAACTAGGTAGATGTGGCAAGAAGTCATTGCCCACGAAGAAGATCAGCAACACCCAATCATCAATCGCCTGTTCGAAGTTGAAAGAAAAGGGTGCTCGAGGGACATAAAGCTCCGTTTCAAGGTATTCTCGGAGAATGGAAACATCAAGGAATATGAATGGCTTTTTCTCGGGAGGGGTTTGTTTGGGTTTGTCAACGAGAGTACTTGGTTTGGGCCCAGGACATTGTGCGGCGTAATGTCCCTCTTCACCACAAATTCGACAAGCAGTCGATCTGTCCTGAGCAAAGACATCTTCTCGCAGCACGCGAAAGTATGGCTCGTGGGTTGCGAGTGCAAGCATAATGAGATCAGCGTCCTGAGATAAAAGGAAGCTGGTTAGAAGACATGAATAGGACTAGAACTGCAAGCATACCAAGCCGTAAATAACGTGTTTCGTGTTAGGATCATGACCTTGGTTTGAGCGCTGTCTCCGGATGAAATCCATGATTTTATGCTCTCCTTCTCCGGGCACACTCGCGTCTGATACAATGACTTGGAGCTGAGAGGACAGATTAAACAAAAATTAGTAGCGGGAATGAGAAAACATACATCTTTCCATCCAGGATCGGTGTTCATCTTTTCAACGACCCAATATCTCAACGAGGCTGCGAGGAGATCCATGAATGGGGTGCCGGGCGTGATGGCGTTGGAATCCCATGCTTCCTTGTGTTTCTCTTCGTCACTAATGACTTTGCCCATGGCTTACGAGTACGAAAAATGTGAGAATTGTGTGTCGGAAAGCGAGACGGAACACACCTTCCCATTCGGCGACTGCCAGCTTGCGAGCTTCGGCCTTGTCCTTTGCTTCTTGAGCAGACCTGAAACGACGCGAGCGTTGCTGGTTCATCTTTGCACGGGGAGCGACACCATCTAGAAGGCAGAGGAATGTGAGTGGGACACATGGATGAAGATGGTTGTGCACAGACCGATTGCCATGAAGAGAAGTTTGCGTGGTCTGACCATGTTCACCACGCGGTTGGTGTACTTGAACACTTCGGCCATCATTTCCTCCTCTGTCTCAGGTGGAGGCTAATAAATGAAATTAGTGATTCGGTTGTTCAGAGCACGAGTGGGTGTACCTTGCCCTCTGGATGTGTGCATGGATGTACCTGGAACACCATGAATCAAAGAATAATGAAAGGGCTCAAAACGCACGATGCCGTTCATATCGAGGTAAAGGTTGTCAAATTCGACACCGTTTGGATTTGGAGTGGAAATGTCGACTGGGAGCTTGATGGGTTCACCGAGAGCATCTGGGACCTCGACTTCGTCTTCTTCCCGGACAGATGTCACTGATGAGATACAGGTTAGTTGTGAAGCTTTACAGAACAGGCTGCAAGGACAGACCAATCTTTGGGTACTTTTTGCTGAGCCAGCGGAATAATGCGGGGACACCCTGTAAGAGATATGTGAGCGAGAGAAGGTGGCGGATGTGAGCTTGGACAAACCATGATTGGTAGGTTGGAAGTGGGGATAGATGACCGACAGCGTCGTCGTCGTCGTTGTCGTCGTCGCACGTGGCAAAGAAGGAAAAAAGATGTCGGCGCCGTCGATGTCAAAGCCGGCGGACGACTCTGTGCACGCTGTGCGCGTATGTTACCGAAAGCGGAATGGATTACATGATATATTCTCACGGGAGATGTAAATGACTCGATCAGCGAACAAGGTACTCGGGATGGCAAGGCTCAACATTCGCCGCATCGCACCATGTCGACGACCACAGAGACGATCGCGATTCCCATCACCACCTTCAAACTCACATCTGCACCATCTGAATCCCCTCCCAAAGACATGTCTTCCCCATCGCATCCCCCATCTGAGCCCAACCCCTCTCCATCTACTCCACCAAAGTCCCAAAAGCAAATGACAAAGGCAGAGCGCCGTGAGCAGCAGGAGGCACAGCGAGCCGCAAAGGCCGCAGCCAAGGCCGCCGCTGGCCAGCCCGCCTCCTCCAAGCCGGTCCCCTCCCATAAACAGAACCCCAGTGTGAGCGGGAAAGGTACTGCTCCCCCCTCTGCCGCTCCCCCCAAGAAGTCCGGAAAGGAGCCCACAACAAAGCCCGGAAAGGGCGAGCCCAAGGAGGCTCTACATCCCAGCGCCCAGCTTGACGAGACACCTCGTGGCTTACGCATATTTTCCCACTTCGGCACCCCGAAACCACCTGCCATCACCAAGGGTGACATCCACCCTGCCGTCATAAGACTTGGTTTGCAGTTTGCAGAGTTCAAGATCACCGGCGCGAATGCTAGGTGTATCGCCATGTTGACCACTTTCAAGACTGTACGTCCTCCATCCCCTCTTCTCAGCTTGGCCAGCGGATGCCTTGTCCTGTCCCTTTCTGCCGCTGATCCGACTACTAGGTCATCCAACACTACATGACGCCCCGCAATAATACGCTCTCTCGTCATCTCATGACACATCTCTCACCTCAGATCACACACCTCGTGTCAGCAAGACCAATGTCAGTCTCGATGGGCAACGCAATTAGACAACTCAAGCTTGAGATCAGTGGTTCAGATATCGACTTGCCGGAACAGGACGTTAGTTTCTTTTCCGTCTCTCAGTTCCGAGCACGTTTTGACGGTTTATAGGCCAAGGATGAGCTGTGCGACACGATCGACAATTACATTCGGGATCGGATCCTTCTTGCCGATCAAGTTATACAAGAAACAGCCGGGAAAAAGATCAAGGACGGAGATTCCATCCTCACATATGCACGGTCGGTGCATCTCAGCGAGCCAGCCCTCGTGCATATGTTTACCCTTACTCACAGGTCGTCGGTGGTCGAGAAAGTATTACTGCATGCCTGGGAATCCGGCAAGCGATTTTCCGTTATTGTCGTCGATTCAAGACCTATGCTGGAAGGTATATCCTCTCTTCATCTGCTAAGCTTGGAGCGACCATTCACGCGTGCTACTTGTCCCAGGCAAGGCGTTACTGCGATCTCTTACGGCCGCATCGATTCCATGTACTTATATTCTCTTACCATCCCTCCCATCCGTCTTGCCGCACACGACGACGTTGTTTGTCGGTTCGCACTCTCTCCATGCGAACGGCGCCGTTGTCTCGCGAGCTGGAACGGCGATGGTTGCTATGATGGCCAAGTCAAGGAATATCCCCGTTGTGGTGTGTTGTGAAACATACAAGTTCGCGGAGGGTATTCGCTGGGATGGGGTAAGCAAGAATGAACTAGGTGAGCACCCGCAAAGGACAATGCTTTGAGGTCTTCTGAGACAAGTATGCTTGTGTACAGCACCGACCCCATTCCCACCGACCTCGACATCGCATAGTGACCCGCATGGCTCGAAGCCACGACCAAACCTCTCGATTTTGAGTCCGTTGTACGATTTGACACCGCCATCGTGCATCACGGCTGTTGTGACTGAGGTTGGCATTATCCCGCCGAGTTCAATATCATCGATTCCTGGTGCACTTGGGAGAGCGACTATTGGTGCATGATGGGCGGGGTTATTTATTCTATCGATCACATTGTTCTCCTTACCCCACGTGCGTAATACGTAGATGTTATTAGTAGTCGGGACCCGACACCAAAGTACTTGTCAAAGTCTTAGTCATGCACGTTTGCTTGCCACGTGATTCGGGATTTACCGGGCACCCCCTTTTGGAGGGGTTGCGAGTCCGACTTCGCCCCTCCATCGCGCCTGCCCTCGTCGTCGCCCGCCACGTAGTTGACCTCCCCGTCGCTGTCTTCGATGTCCCCCTCTGCTGTAACCTCCCCGTCCCCCGCCCTCGGGCCTCTCCCCGCCATTCCCGCCGACGACGCTTCCTCCGACGTCCCGGCTAGGATTAGCGCCTACTACTCCCTTGTCTTCCCCAACATCACCTTCTTCCTTCAGACCCTCACCGTCACCATCGGCAGGAGGTGTCTCCCCCCTACCTCTGCTTCCCTCAACGGCACAGAGGGTTCCCCTTCCAGTCTTAGCCCCGTCGACGTTGACCTCGGTCCGCTCAAGAGCGTGTCACGGCTGCACGCTAGGATAGAGTACGAGGAGGAAGAGGCGCGCTTTGTACTCGTCGTTATCGGACGCAATGGTGCATGGGTAGACGGTGTTTGGTCCGGCGCCGGCAGCAGGGTGCCACTGGGCGAGAGGTGCGTCCCATTCCCATTCCACCCCTTCCCCGGGCCCCCTCACATTGTTACAGGTCTCAGATTCAGATCGCCTCACGGACGTTCCACTTCGTGCTTCCTCCCCCGGCAGCACTCGAAGATTCCCCCTCTCCATCTTCCGTCTCTTCTCTCCAGCGTGCCCGCTCCCCATCTGTTGACATCACCTCCATATCCCCCCCATCGTCCTTGCCATCGCATTCTCCCTCGCCACGCAAAGCACCCTCATTACCACCACCGAAACCTCCGCGTTCTCCCGACCCCCAGCTCCCAAATTCCAATGCAATCCCCCGCATTAAAGCCCCTACCGCTTCCACGTCCACTGCACCAACATCCAAGAAACGCAAGAAAGCCTCCAATCCACCTCCAAAGCCTGATGTAATGCCACCAAAGCCCTCGTTTACGTATGCACAACTTTGTTATCGAGCTATCAAGGCAATGGGAGGAAAGGCAACATTGCAGGATATTTGTGGTTGGATGATGGATAACTATGACTGGTATCGTTACAACGAAGGTGCTGGTTGGGAGGTGAGTAGACCTCTTCCCTGTGTAATTTGCACACAACTTTCCTTCACGTTTTTGAGACCTTTTCTCTTGTATCTCGAATGGTCTAGATTCTGCTTTACTGGTCAACGAACTGACGTATCTTTGTATATTAATTCAGAACTCCGTTCGCCATAACCTGTCCTCTGGACGCGCGTTTATAAAAATGGAACGCAGTACCGGAGAGCATGGTAAAGGCTTTTTCTGGTCTGTCGACGCACAGTATGAGCATACATTCGAAGAACAAGAAGCTCGTGCAGCCGCACAAGCCCAGTCTCAGTTTGCATCGTCGTCAGCGCTTCCGGCTAGTGGCAAGGATGGTACCAGTAAAAGCTCCAGGAAGAAAGATAAGGCAGTCCCGCCCGACCCGCCACTCAAACGGAGTGTAAAGGGTGGTATGGGGCCCCTGCCACCACCGCTAACATCCACACCCCTGGCTTTGCCCCTCAGTAGAACACAGGCACCATCTCCGGGACAACTTGTCGATGGTTTGGCGCATGGTCGGGCACTGGGAGGACCGACTGTGCCAGGAGCTGTGATTACGGGAAACGTAGTGAAGTCTGAACCGGCTGATTCACCTCAGATCGGTTCGTCTGCACCGGCTGCGGGATTGCTCACCACGGTGGGCTCCATCACATCGTCTGGGTCCAGTTCTGGACTGATATCGGGAGCTGGGACGCCTGCGAATATCTCCACACCACCATCTGGATGTGTTTCTTCTTCTGTTTCGGCCTCCCCGTTTGCTTCTCTCCCGCCTTCTGTCTGTCTGCCAATCATCATCGGCCCTCTCCCATCGTCTCACCCTTCAAGCAGCACCCCAGACCCACCGCCTATTGTATTGCATAACAACTCCCTCGTTCTCTCTCCTGTGATCTTCTCCTCTCTCGCGCCGGAGCAACTCAAAGCACTTGAGCAGATGGGAGCACAAAAAGCGTTGGAAGTGTTGCAGGGGCACATCGTACGGTACCTCAAGGAACGAATGGGCAAGAAGAAGAGGAAGAAAGCAACTGCCGGTAGCGCTGTGGAGAAGGGAGGGACGAAAACTGGCAAGGGCGATGCGTCAGAGCGGTCAAGCCCATTCACTACTGTTCCATTACCTTTGAGAACAGCACAGTCTACCCCCACATCTCAGGTTCCGCATCCACTTTCGCAGACGCCGACAACCGGGACGAGTTTACCGAATCTGTCGGATTTTTGCGCACCAGCGACTGAATGCTCCCCATCTTCTGTGGACACCAGTCCTCCTGTACCTGTCCCAGTTTCGGACGATAGCGGATTGCAAACCCCGGTCATCGTCGTCGACGACGAAGATGCCGAAGAAGGTCGGGTCACAAAGAGGAGAAAGCTTGGGAACGAGGTTGAGGTGGAGACGGAGTTGAAGTATGAGGCAAGCGTGGCGCGGGTTTCGCTGGCCGTTGATGAAGACATTGAAGTAGACGTGTGTTGATCGTCTCTTCAGCACCGTTCGCGCTCACCTGTCTGGCATTCCTCGGGGCTTTGCACCGTATTTTTCTTTTCACCCCGAGTTGGCTTTTTCCTCCCGATCGCAATTGGTAACATAACATCACATTCGCATCTCATCGACACCGCACCTATTATACCTCTTTTGCATTGGTCGGTGGCACCCCATCATACTTGGCGCGAGCCTGTATTCTTGAATAATCCGAGGGCAATCACACATGCCGAGTCTATCACGTTCCATACGTCGCTTGTACCACGACTTTCACGCCGACACGAACACTACGATACATTGCAGCCCCATCGAGTTTACGAGTTCACGCATCCACTAGCACGATCACCTTACTTATAGCTATTCTCAGTGGCACAGCTGATAATATATTTCAACGTGAGACGTTTACATTTCCTAGAATCAGTTTTCTATTCTTGCATGAGAAAGTAGACGAGCACTGAGATCAGCCAGGGCACAGATACGAGCTCCATTCGATGCGAGGAGTGCAGGAACTTTTTGCATAGAAATTATTCCTGTAATTTTGCAGAATAGAGGCTACGTATGGACTAATACACTTTGATCTCCTTTTCCTTGATGGCATCGAATTGAATCTGTCCGATGGAGTCACGCGTCGAGGATCACGAACCTGGGTTAAGAGTCCAAGTATATACTCGCCATCACCGGATGAGGCGCTGCGCTGTAACCTGAGACCATTCCTTATACCCTAATAAAATAAAATAACAACATATAAAATATAAAAATAAATAAAGGGGAGAACTACAGGAGAGTGTTTGCCAGACTCGTGATGAAGCAAGCATACCTTGCTCCAGCTGCCAATGCCGCACCGAGCGCGTTTCGCCCCCTATGTTGTCCCGATAGCTGGGCGATGAATGAACGATGCGACGTACATGTCGATCGGACCTTCCGTTGCGAGATCCTTGGACGTCTTGGTAGCTTTGTAATCGAGGGCGACGTGATCCGCCCCGAATTCATATTCCTTCCAGGCACAACAGGCCGTCTGACATGTCAGATGGACAGACCGTAATCCTCGACGCGCAGCCGCGGGCAGAAAAAAAAGAGGCTGACCAGGCATACCGGCTGCCCCTTCTAACACGCTCCAAGGCAAGTCGGGTTTATTCTCTATCTTGCTTTTTTTTTTGGCCAGTATCCAGTATCGGATTCCTCGAATGCTGTACGGCTCGGATCCGCTGACGGACAGGGCGAGCATTCACTTTTACCCAAGGAACAACCCCATATTGGTGATTGCCTGCCTCAAAGGCGGCGTTTTCGGAACAAGGGCACGACGCCAACACCGTTATTCTCGAGCCTGGAAAGCCAGTACGTGTGTCGTGTTTTGCGTGTAAAGGAGGGAGACAGATGCCTACGACTTAAAGGGCAGCCTGATCCATCGGATCCACGACGCCCGTTGTCAGCGGACCGACTGTACGGACAACGACGCTCACCTACAGTATATGATTTGATGGTCGTGGTCGTCTGGGTCGTGTCATTTGAAATGGTCGTTTGACCGGGGACGAGAATAACCCAATAGGCCGACGTGCGCGGAAAAAGGTACGATCCGTCGTCGACTCTATCTGTTGACAGACCTGTGAGGACTCTGGCGAGCGTTCGTGACGGGGCCGCATGTCATGTACAGGAGAAAGAGGTCATGGAGACTCGGAATTGATCCGGGGAATTTCGAGCTCATGCTATGTTTTATACCATCGACTTGGAGCGATCGGCGGCATCGATTCGGCTGAGGTTCGCCTATTCCGAAACGCCCAGTATGATAGATGACAGTCGAGCAACGTGGTCGAGACGAGGTGCTCGGTTCGACTCTACCGGGACAGCGTCAACAAACCCCCAAGTCCCGATCAGGCGAATAAGTTCGAATGCCAAACGGGAATATTGGACCACTACTGGCAATGCGAGTGCTGGCAGTTGATTGGGAGTCGAATTGCCACGATCCCAGGCGATGGCATCAACCACCGTGGTAACTGCTTTCGCGGATGTACAACATCATAAGGTTATAAAGTCAAAGCAATTTCAAGCGATTCAAGTTACAAAATCCAAGTTTACAGGTATACATGGCATAAAGAAATTGATCAACAAACTTCATGCCGTTCCTTTGCTCCACTCCAACCTTCAACACTACTCGGTCGGTCACACTTCACAGAAGCGCACACCACGGAAACGTTGCAGAAGGTTGTCCAAGATTTTACGAGCAAGCATGATGCTATCCTCTTCTGTGGACTTGTCACAGGTCCTTAGGACCTCGGAGATGGCATCTATAAGACCTGTAGCATGTTCCTCTGCATGTGTGATCTGATTCTTCTTCTGGTCAATATGCTTCAACACCTTGAGCAGGTCTGCAGCATTTGCTGTGCAAGTCTAAAATGGATCATCAATTGTATGACTTTTTTGGAAAAAAAAACTGGCACATACAGGTTCATCACCAAATAGATCATACCACAACTGCTGTTTGCGAGCATCACAGATATACTTTATACCATTTGTCCACCTCTGAACACTTTCCAAGAATCCTGCATGTGCTATCTCTCTGGTGTCCATATGGACTGTGATTTGATCATTGCTTGAGGCAGCAACATCAACTCTGTGGTTTGAATGAGGAGTGGGCAATACTGTTTTGGGTGAAACAATAGATGGTTTCTTGGGAACCTTTGGAAGGAAGATATTACAAGGTTTTTGCTGCCTTGTAAAGGTTGGTTTGGCTGAAGGTATAATATCATAAGAAAATATTTGAATTTGAAAATAGAATACATACTTTTGCTAGAAGCATTGTTGATAATAGAAATCTGTCCATCAGAGGCATATACAACACTGGACAGGATTGGGGTATTTGCATGGAAGGATACAGCTGAGTTGTTCTGGTCTATTTAAGTTTAGTTAGAAGGTAGGAAAAATCAGATATTGAAAACTACTATACCAAGAACAAAATTGTTTGTGGATTGAGCATTGGCTGCCACAGTATCCCTAGTATATGTGTTTCCAATGGCTGATATAAAATGTAATTGAATCATTTGATAGATTTTATATTAAAATGATACTTACCACTTTGGCTTGATAAATCCAATTCCTTGGAAGAAAAATTGCCAGCATTTTCCATTCCAGATTGTTGTATTCTGATACTAGACTCAGGCTGGGCCTCTTGTGCTGAAAAGAATTGATTGACAAGGCTCTATATCATATTATTTTGTCAAACCAACTATAATTTGCAAACATACTGTACTCACTTGTGCAGGTGCTAGTACACCATGTTGATGATGTAGACCCACATGTCTCGTATTGACATGCATGGCAAACTTCTGCTTTTTTACATGGCTTGCATTGTGATTGACATGCTTGATTGAAGAGCAAAAGACATCATGATCTGGGGTGGTACACCCCTTGCCTAGCAAGTGGTTGCATGCACAGCCCTCTGATCCAGTCAGATTAGACATGGACTGGTGCACATTAACCCCGGATTGGGGCCTGGTATAGTTGGATATGAAATCAACACCAGAATACATGGTGGATGTATGAACAATATGCAGGAAAAGGCTGGAGATGATGAGAGTTGGGTGAAAAGAGCAGATTTTGAAATTACACACAGCTGCAGGCTTTATATATGCATCATCGGAGTTTGAAATTATTCTACATATTACTCAGCCATTGATGCATTATTACAAATCATATCATGAGTCAGTACTAGTCAGTAGCGAATTGCATAGCCATGTGCATGAGAACCTGACGGAATGGATGCATGGCAAATGCATGGATCAAATATCAAGAGGTTGATGTGGCAGTTGCGTTAAGGAAAGAAGGATAAATGTTATAACTCGCAGCGGAGTGTCGTGTACAACTCGGGTTCGAGACCAGAGCTTGAGACGTGAGAAAAGATTAAAGTTTTGCTGAGGTGCGACGTCAAGCACCGTCAATTTGAAAGAGCTAAAGCTTTATTGTGGCGTTGACATTCTGGGTAGTATCACACCGGGCGAGCTTTTGTGAGTGGGATAGAGTGGAGTAGATGAGAGAGATGCGGGAAATGGAAGCACGTTCCCAAAACGATGTGGATGTTTTACGAGAGGCATGTTGCAGGTTGTGATTGGATGTCGAGAATGGCGATGGCGCAGAGAAGGCAACGGAGGTGAAAGGACGCAAGGGAGGGAAGAGTGATGGGTTGTGAGACCCTGAGTGGTAGCGAGGACGAACGTGCGCAAGGACCCGTGGCACCGCATGGCACCGCGGCCACATATAGAAAAGGCGAAGACGTAAAAATGAATGGTGCTACCTCCAAGCCGCTATCGAGGTGAGTCTGAGAACATTGGTGGTGTCTGGGACGTCGTCTTTGCTAAACGCTGAACGCAGCAGACGATGAATGGTGTTGCTGAGTCATCAGAGACAGTAACTCTATCTGATTTCGGAGCACGTGTCTCTGCACATCGTCATATTCTGACCGAATTTTATTGAACCTCGTCGAGACCGTCTGATCCCTCCTCCATGCATCCGACACCACCCGGCCACGCGCATCTCCCATATCTTCGCTTTCCTCCCTCTCCGCCCCCCTCTGCCGACGTCACTGCCCCATCTTCCCCTCTCGACACCCCTCGCAGGCCCGTCCATCCCACCCGGGCCCTCACCCTCCCCTCCACACCCCGCGACCCCATCTCAAATCGCCCCCAACACCATCACGCTCCCCGCCGCTTTTCAATATCCTCCTCCTCCTCCTCATCGTCCGACCACCGACCATCCCCGCCACTCCCAACTGCTGGTATCGGTCGAAAGGTCGCAGAATCCCTCCAGCTCTTTAAAGAGTCCGAGGAAAGACCCGGATATTTTTCAAAGTCTGCAACAACACTATCTAATCGTCGTCTCACAACCTCCCACCCAAACGACGGCGTTGCAGAAGCCAGGTATGAATTTGTCAAGCGAGCAGACTGGCCCGATCCGGAAACAGCCGCCCTTCGAAGAGAACGGAGCTCGACCGCTTTGGAGAATGTTAGAACCCGCGAAAGTGTCGACTCGCAGATTAAAAGGGATGATTTCATCCCCCCGCGTCCTCTCACACATGATTCAACCTTTTCTGATCCGTCTTATCGGCGCGAGGACGTTGCTCGTCCAGACCCAATTATCCGCGGCAGGCGCAGACGGCGAGCATCCGATATATCCACCCTCGACCCACAATCTAACTCCCCCGAGCCCTCCATTATCACCGTTCCCCAATCCCCCTGTATCCGACCCCGCTCTCGAGCTTATCCACCTTCTCCTTCGCCGTCCCGCTCACCCACTGATCGCATACCTCCCTTGGCGCTGTACAATTCTCCCATAGGTATTGCAAGCGTGTCCAACGAGTCTCACTTGCCAGAATTGAGCGGTACATACCTTACCAATCTCAATCCCCATTCGCAGTCATCCACTCCTACCTATGTTTCACCACACACAGCATCTATAACCGCCTCACCTCGCCCTGTGCCTCCATCACCCAGCCGCTCATTGTCGCCTTGGTCCACCGATGACGAGTCTGCTTGGGAAACTTCATCAATGACTTCCGATATCTCTACCACATCTGGAACTTCGGAACACCCGCTTTCGCTTTCCCAAATCGAAGATACATCATTTGATCCGCTTGACGAAGGAGAGAAGATCCAAGCATTGCTCACCTCCAGGTCGGAGGGTGACGCCGGCTCCCTCTGGAATGCGGACTCCTTGAACATGGTATATGGAGGTTCAGAGGAAAGCCTTCCCCACATCCCCTTGCGCCCTTTCCGCAACCAGGTCGGCGGTCACAGCGCTATCTACAAATTTACCAAAAGAGCCGTATGCAAGGTCTGTATATTGTACGTGCGATGACGTTTAGCTAATATCAACCATCCCAGCCTCTCCTTTCGCGAGAGAATCAGTTCTATGAAGCAGTTGAACGAGAAACCCCACCGCTCCTCGGCTTCATCCCGCGATATCTGGGGGTCATGCTGGTGACGTACCGACGCGTCCTCAAGGGCTCTCCAACACCTCCCAGTGCAGAACCATCCACCTCGTTCCCTATCTCTGTATCACACTTCTCTGGTTCTGTGGTGCAGAGGGCTATCAGCGAACCTGAATATTCCTTCAGCAGTGCATCTTTGGAACATGCCAGCCTCAGTGGCATACCGCAGGAGAAAGTCGAATCAGAGACGACAATCGAAGAAGCAGAGCTGCCTGAGGTCGCGCTGGATCGTAACCGTCATATCATCCCCAAATGGTTGCTACACCGTGGCTATCTTCATGATCGTACATGCTCCCACACCGGATCGCCAAGACCCGGTTTGCGCCCCCACCAGCGTTTACAGCTTTCTGGTGCAACGGCATCGAGTCCAGCTTTGATACAGAATCAGGACACTGTGAAGTTCAGCCGGTCGGGTTCCAAACCACTCCATCTCACCCGGCAACCTACGATCCCACTTGATGATGATGATCCGTACTGCACCGGAACTACGCCACGGACTGCTTCCTCTTTTGTGGACCCTAGGACTGCGTGGGGGATAATCACATCGGAGGACCCTCGGGCTAGCCGACCTGACTTCCGCCCGTTCCATTCGGAATTAGCCATCCGCTCACAACAATCTCCACCTAGCTGGTTTGGAGGCACCGGTTCCACGACCGTGAATACCAGGCTAAAGGATCATATATTCAGCACTATCTTGCGTCGTTTCCATCGTCGTTACAAACCTCGGTGGCTTGATGGCTCGCATACAGAGGACGAAAGGGTGGTGTCCACTCAGCAAGGACACGCGCTGCCGGCATCTCCTAAACCGCGCTCGACGTCCCGCAAGCAGTATGTAGGTCCAATTGAACGGTTCAAAGAACAAGGAAACAATGGTTGCGCCTCGGCTTTCCGAAGAGTGCGAAGCGACGGCGAGATGGGACACGATGGACAGAACAGCTCTTTTGACATAGACTATGATAAGGTGGATGATATTGTGAGCCGAGAACGGTCAAACTCAGCATTGGACAGCGAGGATGGGATCCGACCTTTGTTTACTCGGCGAAGATCCTGCTCACGATCTGTAGACTCACCCCCTGTCTATCTGTCCGCACCACCCCCGAATCAGCCGATTTCGTCAAGCAGAAGCCCTAATTCCGTACCACGTCAACATCACTTCATTCTCATGGAGGATCTAACAGGCCGTCTGAAGCGCTCCTGCGTGTTGGATTTAAAGATGGGAACTAGGCAGTATGGCATGGATGCTATCCCATCAAAGAAGAAAAGTCAGCGCAAGAAATGTGATCGAACGACGAGCCGCCCCCTTGGTGTCCGTGTTTGCGGCATGCAGGTGCGTTTTTTTATCGAGCTACGGATCAAGTGCTGACTACTCGTCCACAGGTGTGGAACCACGCCACACAATCTTACGTTACCCAAGACAAATATATGGGCCGTGACATTCGTGCGGAAGCATTCCCATCGTTGCTTGCGTCTTTCCTATACGATGGGGAGCGTCTCCTCGTTTGGCATATTCCAATCTTACTTCAAAAGCTGTATGCACTCGCACGCATCATTAGTCGGCTGAAAGGCTTCAGATTTTATGGCTGCAGTCTCCTCCTAATATACGACGGAGATCGCGACGCCCAGGAGGCCTTTCGAGTATCGGCTCTGGAACACCCGTCGTCGCGGAGTAAACGTGGGGAATCGTTGGAACGGTCCCAAACGCGATCCAGGAGTCAGGTCGCGGCCCGCTCATCTCTACGACGGACACACAGTGAAGATCTGCTTTTTGGACCTGTATGTAAACGGTCCGGAGAGAAGCGGAAACGCGGAGAGGTCAACGTTCGTATTGTTGACTTTGCGCACACCACCACTGGACGGGACTGGGCTCCATATCCACCACCTCCGGACCGGGCGGTAGTCCAGCAGGTGTCGAGTTCCAAAGGGTATCAAGCCGAGGTTGACGCAGACAGTGGTATCATCTATGCTCGCTTTCCACCGCACTACCCTAAAGAACCTGACCGCGGGTTCTTGTTCGGCTTGAAGAATTTGACGGAGACTTTGGAGACGATTTGGAATGACGAGCGAATGCGACGGATCAAAGTTTCTCGGGACGACCCTTCGGTCGATACTCCACAACTCCCTCCGTTAATTACGGATGGCAAGGAAATTTTTGATGAAATTTTCGGTCCACTGGAGCCTGGTGAGGATCCAGGGATGCTATCCACGTGAGTTTGGCTGCCCTGTTACAATACTAGTGCCCCCCAGTGTTGCTTGTCGGTATTCATTAGCCTTTCTTTCCCTCTTATGTGATCGCTCCTATCCGCACTTTGTATAGATTTCTACTCACCCCACTGGCACGTGTCTAACTTTGTATCGTATACTGTTTTTCCAAAGGCGTTCGCGAATCGTTTCATTCATTCTTTACCCATGCCTTTAATTTTGACTCGCATCCTTGCATTGTTACGAAGAATACTCGTTGTTTAATGCAATCACTGTTTCCTACACGAATCAAATCGTATGATCTATCAGGCTGTCTTAATGCTGAGTTGGATGCTGCAGCTAGTACGCAGCAGAGGTGGGTGGTCGAGAAGAGGCATACGGGAGGACCAGGTAGCAGGAGGATCTAAAACGGTAGTTCTATTGACAGAACATCACACTTGCGCAACTGTACATCTGCAACAACGGAAACCCGTCATGAGTCGTCGCTTTGGAGATAGTTGGCGCGGATGTCCTTCCATTGCCGCTGGCAGAAACCTCGTCAGTGCGTGCGACAAGTAGCGCTGCTGCAACTCACGCCCTTGTTCCAGTTGTCCCAGAATGACTGGACGCCGATATCGAAACCGACGCCAAACGCGAACGCGCCAGTAAAGATACTGGTGACGAAGATACCTGCGCGAAATTTGACTTGAGATTTTAGTGTTGCAAGAGCAGTCCAAGCCACGTACTGTTGCGCCTTGCAACCGTATTGTAGAATGCACTGGAGAACTGAGGGAAGATGTTTCAGTAAAGTTCTTTGGATGCAAGGGCGGCTACGTACTGCCATTGTTTTCGGTGGGATGTGGTAGAGTCGGTTTCCCGGTGATGTCCGAATTGAAAGCGTTCAAGTTGACATTCCCACGGCAAGTCTTTCCTACAGAATGGTCTTACGATGGACCTCTCCACTGCGGACTGCCCGACTGGCTCTCCATAGCTCATCGCGTCCAAACGCGCCTCCCTTTAGGGCCTTTTCGCTCTTTCCAGACATCACCCCCGCTCGCCCGACCCCACCACACTTGGAATTCCCCCCAACAGGACCCATTCCTTATGACGCCGTTCCAAATCCCCTGACGCAATCCAAAGCGTTTGCTCAAGTGTCAAAAACCATCACGCCCTTTCCGAAATACCACTTCCATGGGATCTTTTCGAGGAACAACACGAAAGTTTACCTCTGTGGACCCGATGGAAAACTCTTGTCGCAAGGTTGGTGGAGCGGTGGTAGTTGTGGGTTCAAGGGTGCGAATCGCAAGTTGCACGAGGCAGGGTATCAGTGTGCGGTGCATGCCTTCCGGCGGCTGGAAGAAGTCATCAAAGACAAGGGTCGCATATCGCTTGCATTGCACTTTGCAGGATTCGGAAAGGGCAGATATGCTGTCGAAGGCGTGTTCTTGACAAGCGAGGGGGACAGGATACGACCGCTGGTCGTCGAGGTCGAGGACAGAACGAGGATAAAGATAGGTGGGACAAGGTCGAAGAAGAAGAGACGAGTATAAGGAGGTACGGGCACCGTTATTTCTTTTTCGTTCTGCAAAGTTGACAGTCTTGCTAATGTCTTAATAGATTGAACTCGTGCGGGGTGCACTCTATATTGCGTAGACTCTATATTTGCGTAGAACACCTTGTTGGTATCGTATTAGCACCAACTTCGTAGGTGTCTCATGAATGGTATACAACTGCGATAATATTACCATCTCCCCGATGGCTCAGGCGCTGAAAAATGGATCGGATGCGTATTTTTCATAGCCTGGCCTTGCTAACGAATTAAAGGATACTCTCTTGTCCGTTTCTATGTCGTCTATGAGTGCCTCTGTTCCCTTTGGATTAATATTTGGACATCGTGCTATGGATGTGTTGGACTTACCTCGGGAGATGTAATCAAGTTCGGGACGGATGTATCCCAGCACGAGTGCCTTCAACTTGCACCCGTAAAAGTCGGAATTGAACTTGTGCATGATATGGATTTCCTGGATGCCAATATGTGAGCAGCGGACTATGCGAAAATACGCGATGCATACTGCCGTCATCTGTTGGTTCTTGTAAAATGGATTCCACCCCAAACTCATTACCATCGGCAACACGACAAAGTCTTGGGTTGGTAACTCTGACGGTCGTTCGTTCATAGGGTACACACGGGCATATCCATAGTATACCCCTGGCTTGGCGATGCGAGCCATGTGAGTAATGGATTCGTCGGGCAGATTGGCTGGGAAATGTGGCCGTAAGGAAGGAGATTACAGAGGGAGGCAGGGTCACACACCTGTTGGACACCCGAGGTCCTTGCTCCCTCTTCCAAAGCCATGTTGTACGGTTCCCTCGAGTCGGATTGGGTATGGATCCTGTGGCACATCAGGCCCCACGATGCTTGGTCTGCTGATGCGAAAGGAGCCGGTAGGCTGAACTGGGGCGGCTTGTAGAAGCGCTGTAGGTTTGGGTAATGACTGAGATGCTGGTGTAAACAAGACTTGCCCCATGGCATCTAACACCGTCTAATATCTCTAAGCGACGAGGAGGAGAAGGAAAGAAAAGAAAAGAAAGAAAAAGGTTGACCTGAACTTGTCGCACGCGTTTGTTCATTCCTCCCATCGGTGACTCGCCCGGGACACTGCCCATCATGGCGACCATGTTCACAGGCTACCCACCCTATGGAACTTACCAGGCGCCCTATCCAACCTATCCAATTCCTCCGGGTCAGCCAATGGCAGCCGCAGCCTCGCTTCCACACTTTACAGCCCACTTTCCGCAGCCGCCACCTGGCTATCCACTTTATGCCCTCCAGCCGGCCAAGGCCCCCAGTCCGTCCCCCGGTCCACCCACCGCCCCAGACATACCCACGATATCACCGCAAATCGCATCCAGGGAAGTTCGGAAATTGATCGTGTCACAATTGAAGATGGGAGAGTTCGAGTCCATCGAGCCTCGGGCGCTTCAGAGATTGGAACTGGAGGTGGTTGCATGTACGTTTCCCTTTCGAGTCGTCTTGTCCCCTCCAAATGCTCCTTCTTGCGTCACTAGTCGTCCAAGCGCTGTATGAACAAGCCCACGAGTATGCAAATCTAGCCAGTAGGGCGGTACCTGTAGCGACGGACGTACTCCTTGCGTGCAATGACAGGGGGTTAAAAGGGAAGGACCTGCACAACATCGCCCTCGCTTCTCAATCAGCTGGTCAGTATTGGTTACATTGGATTATCATGTATTAGACCTGTTTCCAGGTATATCGGCAGAGTCGTCGTTGGAGTTTCCTTCGTCGCGCGAGGACTCGCCAGAGTTACTCCCCTCCGATGATGAGAGTACACCACCAGTCATACCCACCACGTTACGTTCCCTCCCATCTCACTTCCCACCTCTCCCACCGAAACATACGTACTTGAAGACGCCAGTGCGTTATAAAGTTAGACCGTCACTTCCCACTCTTGGCTAAAAATTACTTCAGGCATCGCCACCAAAGAAGGCAGCTCTTCCTTCTCTTGAACGCAAACTTAAGACCGCGGCACTTGTCCAGGAATCTCTAAAAAACCTATTGACAGCTACAGAGGACAATTTAGGGCAAGAGGATGGTGAGCTACTTGGACATATAGTCAATTGCGAAGCGTCGATGTACCCGCGGAAACGGTGGAAGGTAATGCAACAGTGATCCTTACCACCGTCATTTTCCAACCTGTAGGTATATCATTGCTCTCTCCACGTCTGTTCTCCGTCTTGTTGAACTGTCATGTTTACTGTTCCAATATCCAGCTGAAGTGCCAGCCTTCTGATGTAGCATTGTGCTTGAGTGAATCTGGAAGCATGTTACAGAACAGACGTCCGACATTCAGGACATGTATCAATCCGGGTCTCGCTTTGACTGTACAAATTCAGCTTGTGGACTCCTGTCGAGCCTCCGTCGAGGGTCTGTTGGGTCTTGCGATACGCGACTGCGTTTTTCTCTTCTTCGACGGTGGCACGGTCGTGGTGTTCGAGGGTAGAGTGTCGCCCGTCGTCATTGTTTTGAATCTCGTGATATGTTGCGACGAGCGCGGTCTGTGATATTTATGTAACTCGGGATTTGAGCTTACCACCGGCTCAAGGAAAATGAATTCGTTTGGGGAGCGATATTCTGCGTGGAGGGGGGCCGGTGTCGTTGGACAGGGGTGTGAACTAGGGAAAGAGGATTTAAAGCAAAGGGTACTTGGGCCCGCTGATACAAAATCGGATGACACGGCTGCCTGGCCAACTGAATCAGCCTGGGTCTCAGAATCGACCGCGGGCATCACCGGGACAGTGTTCGCACTCCTCTGCAGAACTGCATACCGGTTACGACACTAGGGAAGTAATGTTTCGGCGTCCACAACATAGCAAAGAAATGCTACTTTACCATCATTTCCGTCCTCCCATTTTGGAGACGTTCAGAAATCTCCTTCCAAGAGGCGTTCCCGTGTTCACGTACATGATCGAGCAAAATCTCGTCTTCCTCTTCCGACCATTGACTCCTATTGATGCTTGGATTTAGTTGTTCGGTCCAGCGTTCTCGGCATTGATCGTTGAGTCGACCGGGTACACTAGCAGCAACATCCACCCATGACGAACCATAGGCGGTGACGGCAGCAGAGAGACGGGCATCTTCTTCTGGGGACCAGGCCGTGCGTTTGATGGACTCATCTAGAGTCCTTTGGAACCTATGACTGCATTGTGAAGGAGTCGCGTCTTCCGAAACATAGCTTGCAACTGTAATCAACCGTTTTCAACAAAAGATTGAAAAAGAACGACGTAAACGAACCAAGGTACCAGTTGTCATGCCCATACATACGGATAGCTTTGAGAAGACGCTCATCAGCTTCCGCTGTCCACTGGTGTGACTTGTGTGAAGTCGCGTGCCGCATGCAATCTAGTGGCGTTCGTCTTGTCTAAACCCCGCCCATTAGACTTCTGAAAGCTCTCGAGATGATGTGGCTCACCCCTAGCCTCTTAGCTATGGCCACCCAATCCGGCCGACTGTCTACGGACTCAGCGGCAAGGGACTTGACTTTGAGCACTTCCTCTTGGCCCCAAGGTTCGCGGTTGAATTCGGGATGTTGTTCTCCGAGCCACCGTATCTCGCATTCTCTTGCTGTGCGTGTGGTCATAGAGATAGCTGATACCTATGAACATTGAGTGGCCCACAGTGAGGTGAAGTAAGAATGTTACTTTTTCAGCGATCCGATCCCAGTCAATACCCTCGGCATTCATGCAGGGGACCTGGGACGTTTGCACGTCGATGCTCGGGAACGCTGGGAAACCTCTGTCACCGGAAAGATGAACGATAAGATAACTCTGTGATATTGGGCACACCTCTTTTGAATATCCAACGCATGCTTGCGATAATTCTCGGCTTGTACAGCCTCTGCGAGTGCTTCCAATTCCTTGGTCTTCACTGAAAGACACGTCGGATATAATCAATGGACCAAAACTGAGACATACTTGGGTGTATTTCGCTGAAGCTCTGATAACGGCTGCGTTTCAAAGCATCTTCATGAAATGGAGATTCCTGAAAAAAAGGGTCGTTATACAGAAGGAATCCAATTATCTTCACATACAGGTGACAGTAGCTCTTTCGCTGCAATCGGTGCTGTTGCTCTGACAGAACCAGGTACGGTGACGAAGCATCCCACATCCAGGTCGGACTCGTCAATGGTGTCGACAGCGTCCTGGGATCTACTTCCGCTAAAAATGGCCTTCAAAGAAGACGGGTCAACGTACGAGTAGCTTGTCGAATACTTCTAGTTCAGCTTCGAGTTTCTGTGTGTATGCTGTTAGAGCGTCCAAGTGTTCCTTGTTGGCTTGCAGAGTCCCCTGAGCCAATTCGACGACTGCTTTGTTTTCTTGCCTCCTGTCCATAGCGAGGCGTGGTTATAAGCAACCAGTCCCCGCGAACCGGTAACTTATTAGGTGCTAATGCTAGATTTACGTCAGCAGGATATAGCTCTACAGTTGCCAAACACCCATCACACGCTTTGTCTCCTGACGTCGCTTTTCACGAACAGATGGCTCATGGTGCAGCAAAACGTATAGGTGCTTATCATTTCCTGCTAAAAACGACAGGGAATTAATTGCTGACTGTCGTCAGCTGGGCAAAATGTCCAAGCTATCAGGAACCTTCGTCTTGGGATGTTCCTCCCTACCATCCTATCGATTTTGCTCCGTCTATTGTTTAGGCGGGATTCTGTACCCCCTTCAAAGGGTTCGCTGGCTATATACGTCATGACCTTTCTACCTGCGCTGTTTTTGTCCCGATACTTGGAGAGCATTGGGACATCGCGGCGTGACCCGACAACTGGAACACTTATTTTCTCTGGCCAAGACCTCAACCAATCTGGCATTACGGAATGGTGCTTTGACATTTTATATGTCACTTGTACGTTCAGGATACATACATGACTATTCCGACTCACCTGTGCATGTAGGGGCATGCCAGATCGGAAGCGGTGCGTTCGGTGAATGGTTTTGGTACTTTTACCTGCTAGTATGCCATACTCTTCATTTTTTCCAGGGAAAAGGCTGATGTGTTCAAGATCCCGTCATACGCGTTATACAAGCTCTGGAGCAACTTCATCGGTCCCATGATTGGTCGATCATCGGATAACAACTCGGAAGCACCCACCGATGAAAAAAGCACGCTGAGTAAACGGCAGGAGAAGCTTCGCAAGCGGAACGACAAAAAAGGTGACCCTCGAGTCCGTACTGTCCACAAATGACATGTGCTTGCAGAATAGATGTTCTCGTTGTCCATTCCTTTTTGTTTGAGGCATGAAGATTGATGCGATCTCTGCCGCGCATTGTGATGTGTGGCTCCTCATAATTATGTCTCGATTCAAATCTGAGACATGGCCATTGATTTCGAGGCACGGGCGGCGTTGCTTCCCTGAGTTCGGCTTCACAGTTTCATGCCACGCCAAACCGACCACATGTCTCGGACGTCGAATCGCACGGCTAGTGTTCCACGAGCAGACTGGCTCGTGTTGGTCACCAGTTCACGGTACCATAAGAAAGAGCGAGATCCAGTACAGCGGACAGTTGTAGCTTTGTTCAAGTCGCACCTTATTTCCGACCACGTGACTCAGCTTCCCTCAGATCTTCGGATGGTCGTTCACTTGCTCAGTACCCCAACGTTCATCTGATCGCAACATTAGTCCCAGAGCTCTTTCGCGCCATGGATGCCCATGCTGATATTCATTTGACATCAGGCGATACTAGCCAAAACTTACTGGCCGAGAGCTTTACCTTGGATCACGAGCGCGAGCCTGGTAACGCTGCACTGAATGAGGATTCGGTTCCAGATGACTTCAATTCATCCTCTTCTAATGTGAGTTATGACTGCCCTCCAAGAGTGGTTTTTGCCTCGAGTGCTAATGTGCATATATCCAGGTACATTTGAGTCTTGTAACGGACGGCAGTGACATCGAAGCCAACGAGGCACAAAGCCCAGTCCATCCATTCAGGGTACAACCACATTCTCAGGGTTTCACTCACCGATTGTCCTCGTTGCTTACGCGCATATATGCGGTCCGATCAGGAGCCCTCAGACATCCAGACGGCAAGAAACAGGATAGATCACGATGACGGCTGCACGCGCCCTCAAAGTAATCCTGATCCGGACATCCTTCCTGCGATTTCCGAAGAAGTCGTAAGGCAGATGTTTGAAATTCACGTCCTTTGAGTACTTATCCCTCGCGTAGTCCCCTTCAGACTGTGCGGCCGTTCCTGCAGGCGGATCCGCGTCGTTGATGAACATCAATGACTCGGAGGCTCATACAATTGTTTATCCTCAGGAGCCATCATTATTGCGTGCAAGGACAGTCTCCTTGGCAACAATCCCGCGTGAAGAAGGAGAAGCTGAATCAGTCGACCGCTCGAACTGCATTCAGCTGCTACGCACAGAACTGGATCATGTACGTCATGCCGGCCTCGCTTGTCTGACAGACGAAGAGGAAAGTCGAGAGGACTGCGATTATCACTGCGAGGACTTGCCCTCTTCCCTACCTCCGAGCTCCAGTCCTCCACAGCTGTTCTCGTCCTCACCTTATGCATCATCTCAGTCCTCAGCCAGTGGTGTTGAACCTTCGAAAATGGTCTGAGTAATTATCTCGTAGGTGCACTTACTACTGAAGCGTACACATCCCACAGGTGCTGGCTGTTGAATTGGAGGGTTGTGCAAGTCCTCAAGACTGTCCCCACAGCGACCACGTGGCATCGGTTGCTCAGGATGAAGCTTGTTTAGAATCCAAGAACCTCCATAGCGACGACATTACCGACGTTGCAACATCACTAGGGACCGATGAATATTGTTTACAGATGAATCCTACCTCGTGTATCGATGGTGATCTGTCCTCCAGAAAGCGGATTACCTACCAGAATGACGTGCGATCGAGTGAGAATTTGTTATCCTTCGCCTACTGACGTGCTGCGTCCAGCCTGATGAATCGTATGGACCACGGCCAATTAAACGTCCGGTAAGTATTGTTTTCCCTGCGGAGACACGAGTATTCCTTGATTATACAGAAACCGGACTCCGGCCTTTATCTGGCCCCTACCCCGAAGCGTGCAACCTTAGCCTCTCAGA
Source organism: Boletus rufocinnamomeus (assembly GCA_038092675.1). Taxonomy (NCBI): domain Eukaryota; kingdom Fungi; phylum Basidiomycota; class Agaricomycetes; order Boletales; family Boletaceae; genus Boletus; species Boletus rufocinnamomeus. The sequence continues at coordinate 23,397 of JBBPQV010000091.1, forward strand.
ACCGCCAATTCAAAAAGTTAGCGGCTCCGTTTCGTCCACCATCGAAGCTTCCCGTCGTCACGGACGGACTAGCCCAGACCATGAACAACAGGGAGGCTGAATCAACTATCAGCGGTACGCTCGAAACGAGCCACGATAAGATCGACACAAAGGGATCTACCATGCATCCCTTCCCTTTACAGCACAAGGCTTCGAATACATCGAGATCCGCTACCCAGTTCAAGTCGCCGCTCGTCAATAGGGTTCTTCCAGCGGACTCACGCACCATACGCCTCACGCCAGCCCTCCAGACACTCGAGCGGAAGCTACAGCTGCTTAAGCGTGCCATTAAAGTCAAGGAGGACAAAGAGGAAGAGGATCTTACCAGGCTTGCGGGAAAATGGATAGAAGCAGGCAGAGAAGTTGCCTATGACGTCTGGGACGCTACCAAGGACGCTGGTGACTTTCGAGGAAAGGCGACATCTATCCGCAAATCATACGGCTGGGAGAGCACCAGCAATGGGAACACGCCTTGGGGTTGGGACGACAAACCCAGAGACGCAGGTGGAGAATCTTGTGACCTCGATCCATCCGTGGCTCCTTGCGGGGCGGAACGACCGGCTCCTGACGAGGACGAGGACGCCCGTTGCAACACTTTGGGTACGATGCTTCGTCAGCTCGGAATCGCTCCAGAGATATTTGGTTGGGATGATGACAAGGAAACTTTTTCTGACTAAAACGTTCGGACCCCAGGATGATGTTTCAACTGTCCACGAACGTTCGCTGTAATTTGCAATGATAGCTAACATCTGCAGCAACATTCGAACGTTTCTAAGTCGCCCGTAGGGTCATGCCTCCCAGTAAGAACTTTATAAATATCCCATGGTGGTGGGAAGTTATATACTTTGATATTTCGTTGGGAAGTACAGATCACGCCCAACGACTGCAGGAGCGCTTTCTTCTGCCCCAGTCACGCATGATGCAAAAGACAATTTCGAAAATCCCAAAGAGTCAATAAGTGCTGGAATTGAAGCTCGAAGTAGAAGGACACATGACGCCGCCCTCGAAATCTCGGGGGTTGAAAGAACGCAGATGTAATGACTGTAATTCCTGTAACTCCACGTCTCAACTAGCGAGCAATGAGGAGAGCACCCAAAGGATTATTGGACAGGATTGGCTGACACTTGTTGAATAGAATGGTATATACACGGCGAAGCCGTTGTTGAAACAATGCACCGAGCAGTTGAATGCAACATGCTTTCAAGATCTACATTTGAGAGGAGCTGTGAAAAGTCTAACGATCTAATGCGTGTAGTCATATCTGAAAATAGTCATCAGCGTCAAAAGCTTTTCAGCAGCATACTGGACACTCACTTCTTGTAGAAAGCCTCCGAATCTGTTGGAACATCCTGAAACGATTGGTCAGTGAATGTGACGGGACGAAACAATGTCACCACGGACATCCCGTCGAGCCCCTCGGGACTTGTAGCCCTGTCTCTCAAGCTCACGACGATGGTCACGATCTTCCTTGAGCCACTGTACAGCAATGTGATACAGAGTCAGGTTGTTGTTGGTTTCAGGCGAATTAAACGGCCATGGAGTAGGTTCCGCCAAGAAGGAACCAAGGCGCATATGTGCAACATGGGTCGGAAACGAGCCAAGTCCATCGTATATATGAGTGGCATCTTTATGCCGGTAAGCCGGTGATCCGAGGGAGACAATGAAGACGCACAAAGGATGGTAGCTCCGCGCGCAATACTGTCGTCACGGAGGAACGTGAGCAGCTCGGAACGAACCAAGACATCCAGATCAACCGTAACCTGGAGACACCGCCATGGAATGAGCTCTGGAAAACCCAAGCGGAAATAAGCTGACTTCATCTAATAATAGAACATCCCAAGGAGCCATGAGTCCCATACAGAGCTGGACGCGCCGCCGTTCTCCGTCCGATATCGCATGCATATGCCAGTCTAGGTCTATATCCAGGATATCAAGCAATTTGTCCCTGCGTTCTTTGTGTCTATAACCTCCGACAGAATCTAAGAAGGCGGACACCACGATGTCGCCACGAACCACAGGATTCATCGCCCTGATCAATCAACGTGTAGAGGTCAGGATGTGGCATGATGAGAAGCAACCGACCATTCTGTGCCGAGGAAAGCAACACCAGGGGGTGAATCCCGAAATACGTCTCTATCCTTGACGCGGACATCCGCATCCTTGATGAGGCGTTTCCCTGCGAGGATTTGCAGCAAGGTGGACTTTCCGGCTATAAAGACGCAAGTCCCTTAATTGTTACGGACTCGCGGCAAAAGTGCGAAGAAGAACACACCTCCATTTGCGCCGATTATGATCGTTCTGGACCCTGGTGGAACTTGGAGGGAAATATTGGAAAGAGAGGGTATGTTACTTGCGCCGTGGTAGTAGGACAAGCCATCTACTGCGATGGCATACTTGATCGTGGCGTTAGACATAACTGCGGGACTGCGGGAGTTTTATCAAACTGTCTCTGGCACTAGAGCGTTCACACGGATAGTCACTGCCTCTCATCGGGCATCCTCGTGGACTCTATTCGTATGTACGGGTGCGTCTCTATACGGCAACTAGTCGAGGGAAGGTGAGATTAAGGGGAGGAAACATACTTGAAACGGGGTATCGAGGCCGCATGGTCTAGATTCGAGCAGACATGGAAAGCCTCACTCGCATTCGCCCTCCTGATCCTCTACGAGGATCAGGATTCAAGCCATGTCGTCTAATCGGGTAGTAGATACTGATATTCAAGTGAGTGAGGACGTCGCTCAGTCTCTTAGAGACTCGCGTATTCTTGACGCGACGGATGGGGGTGACTTGGCTGGCCTGCCAGCGAATAAATATCTTGATGCTCTCACGGACCGGCAAATTTTAACAAGGCGTTTCTGTTCTGCCTTGCTGTCCAACTGTGGGAAATCTGATCCACTTGGCGTGACGACCTTGCGACGCTCTTCCTCCCCCTCGTCGCCGTCTTTGTTGCTTGCCTGCGACCACAACTTGAGCCCTGACCACATCGTTAACCCTCCCCCTACTAGACACACATTCTTTTTGTTTCTTTCATTGCCTCTTCATGCACTTGGATCTATCACGAAGGGATTGCGTTGCCTGCCCACCAACGCCGCCTGTCTGCACTTGCTCTGCCGACCAGAGTTGCATCCAAATCAGCCAGTTTGTAATCTCAATTTACCCTGTCTCCCAGATCTAACCATCCCTTCAGGTCGTGTAGTGCTTGCCCAACGTTCACTTGTCAGGCCAGTGCCTCCAGCAGTGGCAGCAGTGGCGATGGGGGTATCAGTTCTGGCGCCCTTGGCGGCGCAATAGCTGCAGTTCTGCTTGTCCTAATAGGCGCCTTGACCGTCTTCTTTCTGTATCGTCGTCGTCAACGTGCACGACAGTCCCGCGATGCAACTATCGAAGCCAAACCAGACGTCCCTGCTCCAGCTGAAGCGGTCCTTAATCGACCCGATCCGATAGAAAAAATAGATAAACCCCGACCCCAACCGTCACCGACGACGCCGACGAGTACCGTCCGAGTGTACCCCTCGGGAGAGAGCGTCATCGACCTCGATCCTCGCTCTCGAAGTTCTCTCAACCCCTCCACCCGTCGTGCCTCTGGTAGGCCATCCACAGGCAATCCCTTTGACGATGGACAGTCCATCCAGACAACTTCGACAACCACAAATGGCACCAACGTCATTCCAATTGCCCTCGTATCACCTGGCTCGGTTCAACCGTCTTCTCCACACTCAGAATCCGGTTCTTTCCTATCAAATTCTCCAGCACGCCCGGCTCGTCCTACCGACCTTATATTAGACAGCCCTCGCTCAATCGACTCCTTGCGCGAGCCCTCTCCACATTATGCTCACTCTGAGCGCTCAGGTTTATCGAGGATTTCATGCGGCTCGAATGCTAGTTACTCCAGCGACTTCTTGAATGAAGCTCCCATGATTGTCACGCACACTCAGGGTGCCGTTCGGCAGGTTGTTGGCAAAGTCAGAGCAGAGGTCATTCAAACATCAGGCACCGCGACTCCGACCTCGCACCTTTCCTCAGATAGTTTGAAGCCCCCTTCCGTCGCATCCCGTCCCTCCATCCGTTCGCCTCTTGCTGCGACTTCATTTGGACCTGCGGACATTGTTAGTGAGGCTGATGAGGAACATGAACTGTCTCCTCGCAGTGATCCGTTCGGGGATCATCACGCACCGTCAAAGCATTCTTCGATTACTTCCAGTGATTTGCCTCCCGGATCGGGTTTAGATGAGCCTACTCCACCCGCACGATTGGTCGGTGATGGCAATGCCACGAGGATCAACACCGGGTTACTAAGTTCCGATCAAAAGTCGTCGCACAGCACGTCCATGGCCAAATTGATCCCTTCTTCACCCACTCCTTCTGGCACACTCCAGGAGCAACAGCAACGTGCCTTGGCTCACGCTCAAGCTCAGGCTCGCGCTCAGGGTTTCGATAAAGCTAAACGAATGTCGGGAACATCCATGGCTTCCACGACATCTACCCGAGCGGACTCGATACTTGAATCTTTCCCTTTCGTCCCACCGTCACCAATATCTTCGCGTCCTGTTCGCTCTCCACCCCGTTCGCCACTAGGCCAGCAGTTCACCGCTGCTACTCAGTCGCAATCCCCATTAGCTGCTGCGGGATCTGCCACTTCTCACCCCATGTCGCCGGAAGCTGGAGCCACAGAAGCTGAGGCTTCATTGCCCCCGTTGGACCCTCCAAATCGCCGTATCTTGGGCATGTCGACAGGCTCTCAGCTATCCACGGCCTCATCGGGACTCGGAAATTTCCCTTTCCAAATAGACCACGGAGGAACGGAAGTTACTCACCCCCCCTCCCAGCCGCGTCAGCGGGCCAGCTTGGATACCCTAGCACTTATGAGTGACTTGTCCTCTTACCCTCTTGGGTATGATCGGGACGAACACGACAGTCTTCCTCCCCTTCCGAAGGCGTAATGTGCTCCCTTCCCTGAATCGAAAGTTTTCTAGTTACAGCGACAAACCACTCCGTTTGGCTGGCCTAACAAGCGGGCGTTGTGTGTACTTTTATTGTATGCGTTGCTTACTTACACTTTCTTTACCAATACTTTACTGTCGAGACATGTTTCCGGTAACGTTTCGGTCATTTATCGCTTTTAACCTGTCACTTGGATCCGCCTCATTCTGAATAGTTCTTCGCTTGGTGGTGCAACCACAAGATTTGCTATTCATTACTTTTCATTACTTTTCCTTTGGTTTGGGTCTTGCGAAGTTGGCCACTCTTTATTTATATATATCTTCACGCCAAAATCAAAGCACTAGAATCCGTGATCGTCACAGCGGTCACGGTGTGACACAGTGTCGGGTTATCAAGTTTGCGTAATGGGACACATTGTCCTCGTCCAACTTGTCAAGTACTCGGCCGTCTGTCCCTCACCCCAAGCAGCTTGTAATGGATAAAGAGATAGAGCAACTTGTTGAAATGGTACGCTGTTGTGCTAGACGCGTTGCGCGAAATCCTCGACTGCAATTCATTGCTAACCACTAGGGTGCAACGATGCCGCAAGCGCGGGCAGCCTTGCGTAGATACAAGGATGTCATGCAGGCAGCGGAACGCATTTTCGATGGCGAGTTTGCGTGCGTGACAGACGGCTACGACGACGTGCGCATGGTACCAGTCACTCCAACTGGTCCAATGAGCCCCTCACAGACCCCCTGTGCTTCCGTGCGTACCCAGTGTTTGTGGTTCAATGTATCCCATTGATGGATCTCAGACCCCGGAGCATGTAGATGGGGATGAAGATCTCGATATGCGAGATAACGAAGATGATGGTAGGTTCATGGAGACGTTGTTGGTATACACGCTCATCGGTCACTCCCCAGTTGATGATTACATCGACTACGATTCCGATTACGAGGCAAAGCGAAACACGGGGGAGGTTGACCCATACGCAGGCAAATATGAACTCTTCACTGTGTGATCTGGCAGTTAACCGCACTGCAGGTGTCTTCTTCTCCAAGGATCGTCGCGAGGAAGTCATCGAAGTGGAGGAAGAACCCGAATCTGCAATGTTGTCGGGATCCAAGGAAGCGGTCAAACTCATGATGCAGGGTGACTGGATGAAAGGCTGTCCTGAGGGCAATGAACAGTCGTTTCTTTTTGCTCTATATGACTTCCTGAGCAACGACAAATGCCCCTGTCCTCAGTCTTGTGGATACAAGCTCGATCGAAAGAAAAGCGATTTCTTCCCACTTTTCGTGAGTTGTGTGGTACAATCTTCTCTTTGTCTGAAAGCTCATTGTACCCCACAGCCCGAGTTCTCGAGTTATATCGACCATCTGCATCGTATTGCGAAACAATTGTGCCCCAATTGCAACGCTGAGTTTTGTTTTGCATGTGGCGAAACAATCAATCCCGGAAATAGCCGTCCAAATACATCTATCGACGTCAGTTTGTTTCATTGCTCAAACCTGCAGGGCGTTATACTGGGCGTTGGTCTTGCAATGTTGGAAACGACGTTTGTGGAGCAGAGACGTCAAATAGGAGAGGAGCAGAGTCAAGGAGGTTCGAAAGCAAAGTCAAGCAAGAAACGCAAGATGGATGTTCATCCTCATTCATCCCTCATCAATGGGGATGACGATGACGATGACACATATTACATGTCCTTACCTGTGGGGAAGAAAGCACGAGGTGGCATTGGATATGCGGGCGATGGCCGCGAGGATGTGAGTCTCACTACTCAGTAACACCGATCTTGGAACTCAAGATTCCTAGACTTCTGGCCAGCTCGAGGCACAAGCTCAACAGCGCTTCAAAGATGAGAGGATTGGCTCACTCCTCTCCCATATACGTGTCTATCTTCCCTCGCTCCACAGGGACACTGGCGCCCTTACAAGTGATTATATGGTCCATCCTACCACCTTGGCGCATCTTCGGAGACGCTTTAATTTCCTCTGTTCGACTCTCCTTCGAAACGATTCTCTGTCCGACATGTCTGATCGGTCCGTTCTGTACTTTGAATTGTTTGAGTGGCTTGAGGTGAGCAATGTTCCCTGGAGGATGCTATGTTTAACATCATTCTCCACCCAGACTATCTCCAATCATGAGGCGTTGGCGAGTATGATGGCCATGCCTATCATGGTCGCTGGGTCGATCAAATCTGTCGCTCCGAGGAAAGTTGGCAGAAGCAAGTCGGTGATTCGAGAACGCACAATCATCTATGAAGGCAGCGCTGGACCTCGTGAGTTGCTTGAAGCTATCGTCATACAAGCGCAGGCAGCCATCAAGGGCCTGGAGGGGATCAAGCCTACAGAACCCGAAGATGAGGAGATGACAGAGGAACAGAAACGGATGACAACGGACAAGGGAAAGGGCAAAGAGAAGGAATCGTCTCCAGCGTTGTCGGATGAGAATCAAAAGTTACTCGCATTTTGTCAACGAATTCTGATGACCGCGAACGCTATCGATCGTTCTTTGCGAGAGACAAAGGGTGATGCGTTCGTTGACAGGTTGCACGCATCCTTGCCCAAGATCGCGAACTCCTCAGCATTTGATCTTACATCAATACAAGTTGGCAATACTGAAGAAGAGCGGCGGAAGGCGTATGTTGACTGGGCAACGCAAGTACGATTTGAATACTGCGACCTCACTGTGCCCCCTACAGAACCGATACCCAATGAAGATACGGTTCCGCATTACAAATTCTTCTTCAACAATGAAGCCCGAATGCTCGCGAACTCAGAGATTCCAAAGCGTTCACTTGCCATTGCAAAAGAGGTAGTGCGGGCGGAAATTTCAAGTCGTGACAGTTAACAACCTTCATCATTCCTAGCTCGCTGTGTTGACCACGAACCTTCCCGTTGCTTGGGATTCATCAATATTTCTGAGAGTAGATGAGAACCGCGTAGATATTATCAAGGCGCTAATCATCGGCCCGGAAGGAACGCCGTGAGTTCCTGCACATTGTCTTTTGGGGTTTTTTGATATTAACTGATTTGTCTGTTAGGTACCAGGATGGGTGGTCCGTATTAATTTAGTCGGCTTCTCGCTATCCCGGCTAAAACTTCGCAGTTTCCTGTTCGACATATTCCTCGGACCAAGCTATAACCAATCACCACCTAGCGTTAAGTACATGACGGTAATGCCCAGTGTCAAGTAGTTCGATGCCGTCTGACCTTTGTTCGAAGACAAATGGTGGAAAATATCGCTTCAACCCCAATCTGTATGCGGCAAGTACACTGACAGCGCATTGACATATGCGTCCATATTGACTGGCTCTTCCTAGGATGGCAAAGTGTGCCTGTCTCTTCTCGGCACTTGGTCTGGCCCTGGCTGGATATCAGGTCGATCAACATTACTGCAGGTACGTTTGTTAACAAGGAGTTATGGGTTTGGTAGACGGGTTGCATTTTCAGGTTCTCATCTCTATCCAATCCATGATCTTGTGCGACGAGCCCTACTTAAATGAGCCAGGATGGGCCAATGGTGGCGGAACACCGCAATCCAAAGCATGTAAGTCTGTCAACGATGGACTGATTTTTTGCTTACCCGTCGCAGACTCGGCAAATGTGCGACGGATGGTTGTAAGAACTGCGGTAAGAGTCTCGTTATCCTTGGTGGTCGCCATTCAATCTGCCGCAGATGCTAGGGAACTTGAAGGCTCCTCCTGAACCATTTGGTGACATTATTCGCACTCACTACCGATTAAAGGCACAAGCTGTCTCTTCTCAGCTGGACAAATGGCTCACACTGGACGATGGAAAAGCGATTTCAGGTGACGCGTTCAATATTTCCGGGAGAAGTGATGCCAGTTCGAGCTCTACCACCTTTAAGAAGGACGCGGAGGAGATGCAGAGCCTTCTGAAGCAGCTGCAAGACGGCACCTTTGAGTAGAATGTTGTGCGCTTTACAATACCACTTTGTTGCATACTACATCCGACCATGTGATTTCCGATAGTGGTGTGAATTCTGATTAAAAGGGTCCAAGCACAACTTGAGAGTCCACTTCGAAGGGCCAACAGTCACAGACATGAGCGACTCTGCACTCCATGCCCTGGCTGGGGCCGTTGGAGGGATGGCGGCAATGTCGGCAACCTAGCAAGTGTCACCACCCCTCAACTTGTACCATCCTCGTTAACTTGTCCATAATAGTCCACTGGTCGTCCTCTCGACTCGTGCAGCGGTTGATACCAAGCCCGATGACAAGGTGCTAAATCCGTAGCGTACGATTCACGCTCATCCACTGACACACGAGTCAGGCCTTTTCGCAAGTGATACTGGACATCGTCAGGCGCGAGGGTCTTCGTGCTCTATACAACGGGCTCGGCTCCAGCCTGGTCGGCATCGCTGTCACGAACGGGTGAGCATAGCCTTGGTGTGTGTGTGGGCCCCCACTGTTCTTCCCTTGCTTAAGTTTTCGTTTGTGCCAAGGGTGTATTACTACTTTTATGAGCGATCGCGGACAATTATTTTGAATTCGAGGACGGGGAGCAAGGCTCTCAGTACCGTCGAGTCTATCCTTGCTGGCCTCATTGCAGGCGAGTCCACGGTTTCACGATGCTTACTGAAAAAAATTCAAACGCGGTCGATGTGGACCATTGGTTGACACAGGTTCTGCGACGACGATCATAAGCAATCCTATCTGGGTCGTACAGACTTCGCAAGCGGTCCACAGCGCGAACGACAACGCCGGCACCCCCGACACAGCTTCATCTCAAAAACCCAAGAAGCTCAGTATATCCGAGGCGATCGAAAAGATTGTGTCAAAGGACGGTCCTGCCGGTTTTTGGAGAGGCATTGGTGCAGCGCTCGTGTTGGTCGTCAATCCGGTCATTCAATATACCGTGTTTGAGCAGCTCAAGAATGCGTTGATCAAGCGTCGCATGGCGAGACTGCCGCCGACGAGTGGTCAACGGGGCTCTGCTTTAGCGATGTTGAACGATTGGGATTTCTTTTTTTTGGGAGCGTTTTCAAAGCTTGGTACGTTGCCAACGACGATCTATCGGTTTGACCTGTACATCGAAATTAACGCTTGGTAGTCGCTACTGGGACGACTTATCCGTACATGTAAGAGGGTCCATGACGTTTTTTTTTGCCGGTGAACCTAACGCGTAGACGTTCCCCCTTTTTTTCTGAAGTGTTGTCAAGAGTCGATTGCAAGCGGGACATGAGCGTGCTCAACGTTATAAATCTGCTCTTCATGGGCTTTTGACCATTTTCAAGGAGGAAGGATTCCAGGGATTGTATGGCGGCGCAGGGAGTAAACTCCTCCAAAGCGTACTCACGGCCGCCATCCTCTTTGCAGCACAGAGGCGAATATACGACTTTACCAACGAGGTATACGAAATGACGTTTGATTAAATGTCCGCGGTGACTGACGTTGAATCATGCTTAGGCTGTCTCGTCGTTGAAAAAGTCCAAGCTTGGATATAAGTAATAGCAGTTTAGACCCTATGATTATTGCATCGTACCACGAGTAGTTCGAAAGAAAGCGTAAAATGGTGATAATTGTTTGTTCTCGATTTGCGAGGGTAGGTTGGTGCGATAATGGGCTACTCCGCTACACCCCACCTAGTCTCGCGTAGTAATTTGCTCGAATGCCTTCACCACTCCGTCTCAACGCAGTCGCGTTCATCTCGCCCCAGAATCACCCCATCCTAGTACGCACCTTTCAAAAAGGACAAGAACTCAAGTACCACTACGTCGCCCACACGAGCTTGGACGTCATCGAAGAGCGCAGTCAGCCTCCCCGTTTATTCATGCGACAAAGCCGTTGCACACCGAATCCACGCTTTTTTTTAACATGTAGCCGGCGGCACGACGAAACCCACGGATGGGTACCTCGGGTTGTTGTACGCGATGGACGACGTCGCTGCGTACGGCTACGTCACGCCGTTGAAGGTCAAGATCGTGTTGGCACTCCCGTTGACGGATGCCGTGGTACGGGACGCCGAGGTCATCATGGTTCGGGTCTTCTTCCCTCGTACCCCCTAGGGGGGTTCGGTTTTTCTGACACCCGCACGCTGATGTTACGATGTCGTAGACGTTCAAGGCCATGCACATGGCCCTTTATCAAGCCGTCTCGAACCCGTTTCTGAGACTCGACGTCGGTTCGGAACCCAACAGCGATCAACTCCCGTATCTCGTCGTTGGGAGCGCAAAGTGGAGCACGTTTCGAAAGAGAGTAGACGAGATCAGCAGAGCGTTGGGCAATCAGACCTTGTCGTGAAATTATACTTCTTTCTTTCTTTCTCTTTTTGACAACACCTCACGAGTGCCGGTTCGCGAGCTTTCGTCGTGGTCTAGCGGCTTACCCCAGCCAGTTCCACATTCCACGGCTTTTGCTCTGTACCCTGATTTCTAGACGGGAACTGGAACCGAAATGGATCGTCTCCCTCCAATGACTCAGACACTTTCGAGCTTTCCAGGTTTGAGACAGATACGGGGAGTACATACTTGGTTGTATTCATCAAATTCGACTTCAGAACGAAATACTATATACCCAACGTGGCTTCATTGAGTTGGTCTATAGCTTCATTCGCTTCTCTGGCCATCACTCTCACTATACCATCTTCGTCCATCGAGGCAATGTATCCTAGCGTGACCTTTGCTCGCCTAAGGAGTGTAGGCGGTAATCTCTCCACCGTAGTGCCATCGTATGTCGCGTGGGTGAGTTGGTGGAGGAGTGACGTCCAAAAATGCAGCGCAGCACGTCGTAAAGGTGGCAGTTTGGGGTCAATAGCAGTGGGCCTGGAGTCAAGCGCCTCCGTTCCCTCGTGTTCCTCAGCTTTGCGTGTCTCTCCATTGCCGTCTTTTGACGACGGCTGCACAGTAGGAACCATTTCAACTTGAAGGAAGTCGATCATACTCGCGGCCAGGTCATTGATGTAACGAAGTACGGAAACCGTACTAGTCTTTACGCACTGGGTAAGGAGTGATAGGGCGGAGGTCCGGAGAACTGTTGGAGCGTAGCTTGAACGGAAAACCGATACAAGTCGCGGAACAATAATATCCGCTGTCGATTCGATCGATCATCAGTCATGATGTGGTCGACTCGTTCGGACGTACCATAAATACCGAGCGCGTCTCCGCACCGCCTGATTACCTGTCCCAGAGCCTCGCCGACACGAATTTTTGCATCCACTTCTTGCTTCGACAATGTCCCCACGGAAGAAGCAGAGAGATTATGTATATACGTCTCAAGGAGATTCCCTAACACGTCTTTGCCGAATGCATCAACCATCGCAGAGAGACCCTGCACGGCGTTGAGGAAGATATAAGAATCATCGTCCTGCACAGATTGCATGAAGATGGACATGATAGCAGGTACCAATGCCGGGTCTGTTGTAGGCGTGGATGCACGAGGACGAGATGACACAAGTTGCCTCAATAGTAACAGGCCATGAGCTCGGACGGGCAGGATTGGATCTTGAAGAAGCTTCAGAGCCTTTTGATAAATCTCTTGAGGTCCTTCTTCTCCTTTTTGTGGTACTGACCAGGATGTTGAACTGGACGCGAGTCGAGCAGTCATCACCATTCTAGCTTCCCGAGCCAAGTTCCTAATCGATTCCGATGCATCATTGGAAAAGGGTTCAAGAAGTGAAAAAATCTCATTGAGTACGGGGGCATTCCGTGCGGATAATTCGGGGTTAGCTGTAAATGTTGTCACTTTCAGTCCTCAAGATACCCTATACCTTTCCATACCTTCCAATATGGCGAGGAGTAAATTAATCGCTGTCCCAGTCATGGTGTTTTCAGCTTGATCGCTACCCAGTTTTCCTGGCTCATCGTCGCTGTCGCTATCCTCCAAATCCTCTGCTTCATCTACAATTTTTAAATCTTCCAATCCAAGACCACGCCTATGTTCAGCCTTATGTAGGGTCGAGGAGGTGACACGTGCCGCCTGGGATCCGAGGGCGTGCTTTACGAATGATAAAATGTGTTCAGGCTTGCGAAGGATATTGGTGGGAGATGAATCATCGGAGAGTCGGGTTTGCATCCGAACAATCATTTGAAGATACAATAAGCTTCTGATGAGGGATGAGTTCCATGTATCGAGGTGGGTGACATCTACACACCTCGTCGGATCGGTGTCTTGCTCGGTGTCTACCGAATGGTACACCTCAAGTAATCTGACAAACAACTCGGCGGCCATGTCTGGGCGGTCAAGCGACTTGATGTACTGCACGAAATGTGCAGGATCCGGGTAAAGGTCTAGGAAGTTTTCTTCCATGATTTCCTCCCCTTTGCCGAGGTCCTCTGATGTAAAAAGGGCAGGTTTTGTGGACCTACTGAATTTCATTGCATAAAGTGAGAACTGAAGCTAGAGACTGCACGTACTCTGGTGCGCCGTGTCTGATATTACCCGAGATGACCACCTCCCAGTAAATCCGCTCGCTTTGGATGACTGACCAGAGCGTGTTGACCCCATCTTGTGTCTCAACTACACGACCCCATGTTGCAAGTAACCCTTTGACTGACTCCTTAAGAACAGGATCAGATGCCTTCATTGTGTCCAGGCGGAATATGAGTGCATAGAGGGCAGGCACAACTGGAGATAAGACGTGAGTCATAAACACTGGAGATGGATCTGTGTGGAGTAGGAGAATGGTGAGAACAGACAAGGCTGTCGTTGGAGTCGGTGGTGCTACCGCCGAGTGTGGTCCTTCCTGATTTCCTTCAAAAGGATCTACGCTCGAACCGTGTATAATCGGGAGGTGGATCATAGACGACACGAGAGAAGAGACTAATGGGCGATGCACAAACTCGGAGTCCAACATCCGAGAGATGGCAAAAGAAGCGGCGCGCCTGTATGCCGCAGGAACATTGTAGGACAACAATTCCATCAGACGAGGGATGATGGTCGCGAAATATGCCTATAATATGAACGCTTAGCGTTGAAAATGTGGCAATTGCAGGGCAGGTCCAAACCTCTGGCTTGAGGCCCGCAGGTACGGCCATGAGAATGCCAGCAGTGCGTTCGTACTTTTCTAGCTGGGGATCATCTGAACCCTCCTGCTCACCGAAAACTGCGGCAAAGAGAGCTCGAATACCTCCCGGACGAAGCAGGCTCTTTGTGAGCAACGACGAACATAATTTGCGGACATGAGGCGGGGGCGGGGGCGTGCTCGATAATACTGCGCCGAGATCGGTCATTATCTGGGACAGAGGGAGACTTGGCCACAAGATTGAGATTCATCTGTGCAGATACGCAGCGCATATAGACGCACAATTCAAGGAGACGAAGGACGGAGGGTCGCAAAGTATGGAGAGAGAGGCTGACCTGGGGCCATAGTGACTTGGGTAGCCACGCAAGCGTCATGGAGGCCCTGAGAAGATCGGGGACGTGTCTGTCAAGGATGGTTGTGGTGATGAGGGTCTGAGGGGGTTGTGCGCGCACACCACGGGGGAAGAGGGTCGACATGAGCGTAGACAACAACGCCGAGAGCGCTGCGAGGTCTGCACCCAAGGTGGAAGGGTCGCTGAGGGGAGGACTCGTGTGCCATAGGGGTGCGAGGCGTGCGAGCAATGGATTGACACCCCACCGGAAGAGGAGGGTGAGGAGGGTCCTTAGGACGGTGAGGTCGCGAGTACCGATGGCAGGGGTGTCTTGGGTGTCGCGCGGGGCGGCGTCGAGGAGGAGCTGGACACGGTGGAGTACGTGGAGTGCGGCGCGGGCAGTCTCGAGCTGGAGGGCGGGGAGGGAGGTGTCTGGGAGGGGTGGTGGCCGTTCGGCGAGGGATGCGTAGAAGCGGAGGAGGCGGGCATGGAGGACGTGGGCGGGGTGAGAGGTGCTGGGGACGTCGTCGTCGTCGTTGAGGATGTGGTTGGCGGCGTCGAGGGCGATGTGGAGAGAGGACATGATCATGATGTAAACTGGTCACGAGATCAAGGCGATAAAGCTTCGATCGATTAAATAAATAAATAAAATATTGGACTGACCTCCTCGTCGACATGAGCAAACTCAACGCGAGTGCGTCCACATTCGTGCCGGGCAGATTATTCTCTGCACCCCCGCCCCAGGCAGCCCCGACCCCGCCATCCCAAACAATCTCGATCAACGTCGGTGGCCCATCTAAGCGCCCGCCCGCGTCGACCACACAGCAGTCCCCCGTCCCCTCCCATCCGGGCTCACACTCCTCTTCCCCAGCTCCCCCGACCTCGAAAAAGATATTCTCCACAGAGAAATCGAAATCAGGTACCTCCGCCATCGCACAAGAGGTCAAGTCCGTTGCCGATGAAGCAGTGCTCAAAGATCTCTTCGGTGATGGTCAGTACCCATTTCACTCCATCCTCTCATCCGATCTCCAATATCACCCCAGCCAAGGAACACCTAAATATCGTATTCATCGGCCACGTAGACGCTGGCAAGAGTACCCTCGGCGGTAATTTGCTCTCTATCACCGGCGCCGTCGACAAAAGAACCATGGAGAAATACGAGCACGAGGCAAAGGAAGCCGGAAGAGAGACGTGGTATCTCAGCTGGGCCCTCGACTCCACCCCACAAGAGCGTGACAAAGGCAAGACCGTCGAAGTCGGTCGCGGATACTTTGAGACCCTCAGTCGTCGTTACACCATCCTCGACGCCCCCGGTCACAAGACATATGTTCCTTCCATGATTAGCGGTGCCGCCCAAGCAGATGTTGCCGTCCTCGTCATCTCCGCCCGCAAGGGTGAGTTTGAGACCGGTTTTGAAAGGGGTGGCCAGACAAGAGAGCACGTTATGCTCGTCAAGACCGTCGGCGTTTCAAAAGTCGTCGTCGTGATTAACAAGATGGACGACCCTACCGTTAACTGGGAAGAAGCCCGTTACAACGAAATCAAAGACAAGCTAGTACCCTTCATCAAGTCTGCCGGGTTCAATCCAAAGGACGTTAGCTTTATACCTATTTCAGCCTATACTGGTCTAAACCTCAAAGACCCCATCCCCGCATCAACATGTACCTGGTGGAAGTGTGTCGCCTTCATTCTTCTGCGTATCAGTGCCAGTGCTGATCATCCCCAAGGGGTCTAACCCTCCTTGACCACCTCGACCACACTCCCATGGTCGATCGAAAGATCAACGCACCCCTCATGATGCCCGTCTCGGAAAAGTACAAAGACATGGGTGCTATCGCAGTCGGAAAAATCGAGTCAGGTCATATTCGCAAAGGAGATGCCCTCGTTCTTATGCCCACCAAAACCAACGTCGAAATCACCGCAATCTACGATGAATTGGAAGAGGAGATATCATCAGCCATGTGCGGAGATAACGTACGAGTAAGATTGCGAGGAGTAGAGGACGAGGAAATCGCCCCTGGTTTTGTACTCACAAGCCCAAGGAACCCCGTGCATGCAGTACGGCAATTCGAAGCTCAATTGGCCATTCTGGAACACAAAAATATCATTTGTGCCGGATATTCGGCCGTTATGCATGTTCATACTTTGTCGGAAGAAGTCACATTACCTGTACGTTCATCTCCTTCACCCGTCTCAGTCATTGCAATGATACGCTGCGTATAGGCTCTGCTACATTACTTTGACAAGGCAACCGGGCGCAAGTCGAAGAAGCCGCCTCAATTTGCCAAAAAAGGTAACCCATGTTGTCTTGCAATCCTTGCCGTCGTAATGATTGCGTTGTTCAGGTCAAAAGATTGTGGCACTCGTTGAGACATCCCTCCCCGTTTGTGTCGAGAGGTTTGTCGACTATCCTCAGCTCGGGCGCTTCACACTGCGGGACGAAGGTGCGAATGCGCATCCTGTTATCGTCCACCGATGTCGCTGACTTTGATCTCAGGACGAACGGTCGCCATAGGAAAGGTAAATATAATGGCGATGGTAGGATAATCTGTCGATTGACGTCCACTTCAAAGGTTACTAGGCTGATTGACGATCGTGCCAACGACCTTGCTGACGGTGTATCAAACATCACCATCTGAGATCGCCCATGCGGGAGCATGAAGTGGTCGAGGTGAGCAATGGGATGAGGAAGGAGGGGTCAGATGTTGTTTTCTAGACTGCCATCAACCCATGTCGACAACGTAACCTACCTGTCCCGACTGCGCGGGACCCGGGCACGTAGGTTGTAAGATAATGACTAGTGACGATGCTCGCAGATCGGTAGACACTTGTTTAATAACGGCGCGCATCTCACTCCGATTGATCGAATCCTGCCCCAGCTCGGACCAGAGTAGTTTCACCCTATGGCCACCGACAGCTGGATCCAATGAAATCACTGTGACTCCGGCAATCACAATACGGATCTGAAGGCGAGGTGACGAGTTTGAACAGATCTGAAACTCGTGCCGAGTCAGAGCGTCGGTGATACTTGACACCGTCATATCACCACCGTGTCCGCGTGATCCCACCGTCTGCCACCTCAACCCCCTCGATCCACCCCCTCGACCAGAGCAGTTTCACCCATGCTAAGTGCGATATATGGCCTACGGCGGCGGCGTTATCTTGGAGCTCACCATGACTTCAGCAATCACACACAGTCCCACACTCGTCACATACGCCCAATTCAAGGCGTACTGCTAGTACTTATAAGGAATAACGATAACTAGAAATTAGGGTAGCGAGTAAAGAAGCATTTTCATTATGGAACTGACGCTGTTACTACTTGAGACACGCCGAGGTAAGTCACCCCTATCAATCACTAGAAGAATCTGAAATGAAATCTTGAAACTCGGTCGCAGCATCGTTTCGGCGTGTTGCAGATAGGTGTGACAACGAGCTTTTTCACAATCTTGGCCATTTCAGCTTGGATCGAGTTCGTTCAACTTAGAAGGACCTTGAGATAAGGCCTAGAAGAGCTCTAGTTATAGGGACACGTAAGAGCGAGTAAGGAATGCAACACTTAAACGCATATGGCCGGGATTATGTAATGATGTACGCAATAGTCCATCCGTCGGGCCCCATAATTAAATGGGTGGCGTTCAAGTGACCTCAACTCGCTACGTTATACCGAACAACAGTATAAATCGAGTCGTGAGTCCAACTTGAGCACGATGTCAGACCCACTCTTGTTCTTCTCGACGGCGCCATGGCACAGGACTATCACTCCGTCAAAGGCGTCTTGGTCTACCTCGCAATCCTTGCTCTCACAACGCCAGTTGCCAGCCAAACGACCGGACCACCAGCAAACCCATTCCTGGATCCGAAGGATGATCCGTACAATCCACTGAGATATATCGTGTCAAACACTTTGACAGCCATTGCGCTCGGTAAACCAAGGACACCCAAGGGCTGACCCTCGACTAATTAGGATTGCTACATAGCATTCGTCGTGCCGACGGCACTCATTCAGACCTATTACACCTTTCGATATGGTGCAAAGTGGATGCTTGCGATGGTTATCGGAGCGTACAGTAAGTATCCCTGCAATGCAATGGCATAGCACTAAGCAGCGAACAGCCTATGCAATTGGATTTGGGTGTCGGTTCGGTTTACATTACTACCCTGACTCCGAGACTATATACATCGCCGAGTATCTATTCATCGTGTTATCAGTACGTCCCTTTATGCGATGTCTATTTCAGGCTCACCAAGTCTTGTATAGCCCTGTGCATTTATCGCAGCAGACTATGTCTTGTTTGGACGACTTGCGAGGCACATGTCATGCACTACGCACGTTTTACTACCTGTACAGAAAGTGACACCCATCTTCGTGTCCTCGGATATCACGACATTCATAATTCAAGCCATCGGAGGAGGAATGAGCGTCTCTCATAATCAAGCTCAGCAGAATGCGTCCTCGCACGTACGTTTATCGCTACTGTACAGTGTTTCAGCATGTTTCTGAATTCATTTCGAAAAGATCTTCCTCGCCGGTCTGGTGCTCCAATTGGCGTCGTTCACTATATTTAGCGGTATTTACATCCGCTTCTTGTACCGGGTATATACCCTAGAGCACGATATATGGGAACGAGACAAGGCGCAGTCATGGTATCGCGATTGGCGGACTCTGGCCACTGTCCTGGGTATCAGTTGTATCGGTATCCTTGTAAGTGCCTGTGATCCGTTGGCATCTAAAACGAACACGACTGATACTCTTGCTAGGTACGGTGTTGCTACAGGGTTGCTGAAATTTCGCAAGGCTACTCAGGCCATCTCGCTACAACGGAGGCATTCTTTTATGGGCTCGACACCCTTCCACTCATTATCGCCACTTCTGTATATGTCCTGTTCTGGCCAGGGTGGTTCATCAAGCACGGGGAGAAGGTAGCAGACGATGAACTGGAGCTATCCGAGTCGCTGTAATCCATACCTTCCTTAGGCAGACCAAGATAAGTTCAAGGACGATCGTTTCTAGATGTTTGTTTATAGAGTGTCTTGGTGTTTTAAATCCATGATGCTGAAACTGCCCTACGACGTAATGCCCCCTGGGTTCCGTCGGCTCCCAGCCTGCCTGTCTGGACTCGAGTTGTGGTTGCCACTCAGCCGACGGGCAAGTGCCACCTGCTACACGCCATGCCCACGCAAGTGATAGATGCTTGCACATGGTGTTATCAGACAAGTTTACGCGTTATCACGATGAGGTCATATCAAGTCCGTATCTCCGGCGCGTCACAGCAAACTGGTCATGGTTTCTGACATGTACTTTAGACACAACGGGTTAGTAATGTTCAGCACTAACGTAAATGCAGCTCCAAACTCGAAATAATCAACAACGTTTGGTCTCGGGGCAGAGAACTTCGAGTTTGGTCAAGTGGGTTAAAATTCAAAATTAGCCGTTGAACTATATGTTGATAATCAATTTCACGTTTAGATCAGTCCTGGATAGCTGTGACAAGTCCGTGTTTCACGTTTCGGCCAGCTCAGCTCCGTGCGAGCGTCCGCTTAACCACGGATGATACCTCGGATCCTATACCCTATCACGATCCACCGCTCCCCTTTTACGAGTCGCTTGTGGAAACGAAATCGGTAGGTGCACCATGAGAAGAACATGTACACGTTGAGTGAGAGTATCCGATATTCGGCCCTCCCGTGATTTTGTTCTCATGATGTCGAAAATCACACCCCCGACGATATCAAGGGATGTCCAGCGATGGAATCACCCGGCAATGCCCGATCGAGGGATTCGATCATGACGATCAGATGAACTGTGCACCGGAATTGTCACCCCTGGGTATTGGAGATACTGGTCGAACCGCCCAAATTCAGATGTCAAATACGTGAAGGAGTAAGCCCTTGGTACATCGGACTAGGCATGTTGGGTGTGCACGACACCCTGCGAGTGCATACTGGAATGAATTCAGTCGTCGGGCTGCCTTGACCACAAAAAGTACGAGGGCTAGTACAACCGTGTTTCTTTTTCCCGAAAAACTCAAAAGGCGAAATTGAGCCCAGTATGTAGTACATTAGTTTGACTATTCCCGCTTCGCGAATGTCGAAAGCTACGAGCAAAGGGGGGAGGTGTAGGTATAGGAGTGTTATTAGGGAGAGATTGATGTGTGTAAGCTCATTTCAGGCCACGCCGGGGAAATGAGGTGATAGAAAGACAGCCGCGTTGCAGCCTCACTTCCTCATGCACGGACTAAACTCTAGGATAGCGCTAGCCTAGAATGTAAAAGGGAGTGGTGGATTGATGTATCTGAGGAGAATTCAAACAAACCTTGCCA